>JAPPVO010000474.1:0-34913 GCA_030407325.1 Camellia japonica | reverse complement strand
TGGCTTGAGTGTCCTTGGTGAAAGACTAGAAAACCGCGCGGATAGGTGTCGAGCCTTCCGGTTAATACCGGTAAAAATGACAGTTTGGTAGTACTCGTAGAGTCTAGTTGCAGACATTGGCCGAGGGATTACCAGTCCCATATTTACTGCCCCGATTGAATTAATAATGGAAGTTTGAAATTGATGAGATTACATGATGATATTGAGAACATGGTGATTTTGAAACAATGCATTGAAATGAGTATTTTTCCTCATTGATTAACCTTGGCATAGCATTGCACTTCATTTACTTTTGTGTTGAGGAAAAAGCATAACTGTATATACTTTGTGAGAATTTGGCTAAAGTTTATGAGAAGTGTAGGGTCTTAACCATGGATAACATCTACAGCCAAAAGTCCTTAAGAAAGAATAATTAGGTTTATGTTTGAACAGAACTTCATAAGGAGTAAGCTGATTAAGCTTGAGAGTGGGATGTCTATTAACAAGAAACACAGCAGTGGCAAGAGCATCCACCCAGTAAGACAAATAAAGAGATGAGTGATGCATAAGAGTGATGGTAGTCTCAATGAGATGCCTATGTTTCTTTCAGCCACTCCATTTTGAGCAGGTGTATGAGGACAACTCAACTGATAGTAAAAACCTCACTTTTGTAATGAAGAGAGAAAAGCCATGTAAATTTGCTAAAATCATCTATGAACAAGACATAGTATTTAAAACCTAAAACTGAATGAGAGAAAGAACCCCATACATCAGTGTGTATAAGGGCCAATGGCTTATTTACAGTAGAATTTGACAAACCAAATGGTAATCTATGACTTTTTGACACACATCAATGTTCATAGAGACTAGAACCTTTATTGGAAAAAACAGAAGCTGAACCTACTAAATGACCATGTGAAAGAAAATGATGAAGTTTCTTGGAAGAAGGATGACCAAGTCGAAAATGCCAACTTGGAGCTTGAGGAGAAGAGACAGTACTTCTGAAGCAAGCTTGTGGTGCTGCAGTAGAGTTGAATGATAGTGCTACAGTAGAGGTGGATGAAGAAGAAAGAAAAGAATAGAGACCATTGGTATAGCAGCCTTCATACAGCACTCTCTGAGTATTCTTGTCCTAAACAAGAAAAGAATTCTCATCAAAAGTAATGGTACAATGATTGTCAACAGCCAACTAATGAACTGAAAGTAAGTTGGAAGAAAGATTGGGAACATGAAGCAGTTTTGTGAGATGAAAAGGAAATGAGGGAGTAGGAAGAAGTCCTTTACCAGTATGTGCAAGTAACCTGTTCATGACCTTAATATGGCTGATAGAAGGACATATTATTGAGATCATGTGTCATGTGATTGGTGGAACCTAAATCAAGAAACTAATGGGAATCAGGTTGTGGTGAACTGGTAATTGGTGTAGATGCAACATATGCCTTAGAGTAACCTGGAGATGGTGAGGTAGCAGTGGAATAGGAAGATTGATTAGGCTGAAAACCTGAATCAAGTCTATGCCAACAATCTAGTGCTGTATGATTTACTTTTCCCTAGATTTGACAAGTCACTTGTGAAACAGAACTGATTTTGCCTCGAGAAAATTGATTTGATCCTCCTCTTTGATAGTGACTAGTTTGATAGGGACTAGTCTGAGAAAGCTGACTAGTCTGAGAAAACTGAGAAGATTGACCTTGAGATCTGCCTCCATCTCTGCCTCTATATGAATTTCTGCCTCTATATGAACCTCTGTGACCTCCTCGAGAAGTAAATGACCTCTACTGTGAGCAGCATAAGCAAAAGGAAGTTCTGTAGCCTGATTATGTTTGAGAGAAGCCTTAACATGTATAGCTTCTGAGCACAGCAGAGAGCACAGAGTGTCCATAGTTATAGGTGCAGATCTAGCATGAATTGTAGTTTTCAAAGCGTTAAACTCATCAGGTAAACCATTGAGAATTAATAGAACTAAATCTTTGTCATTTACTGGAGATGAAGCTAAAGCTAGTTGATCTGCAATGGTCTTGAATTGACTCAAATAATCTTCCATTGTTGCTCCTTTTTTAACAAGTCAGCTAAGCTTGTTCTTCAACTGACGAATGTGAGACCTTGACAGAGATGTGAATCGTCTTGCAAGAGTACTCCAAACCTCATTATTAGTTTGACAATGCATCACAGTTGTAAAGACAGATGGAGACAAAGTTGTTGTTAAACATCTTAAGAGATGTGCATCAATGGTGAGCCACTGAATATGATTTAGATTTAGAATTTCATGATTGCTTGAATCTAATACAACCGGTGGAGGACAAATTTCAGATCCATCAACATATCCGATAAGCTCTGTTTCTTTTAATATGTTTTGCATCCGACTCTTCCATACTATATAATTGTTTGAATCAAGTTTTGTGGAAACAAAGGCATTAAGGTTTGAAATCAACAATGTGAGATTTAGAGGTAGAACAGAGGATTGTGAAGAAGAACCTGTTGCAGCTATGGTGGTTGAATCAGCAGTAGCCATTGAAACTGCTTGCTATAAAGATCGAAACTCAGAAGAGCAAGGGCTCTGATACCATAAAGAAGATTAAGACTAGGGATGGCAATTTGAACCCAGACCGACGAGGACCTAACCCCGATTTGAGCAATTTTTTCTCGAAAAATACCCTTGACGGGATGGGGATGGTATTCAAAAATCAATCCCCGATCAGTTTTGAGTTGAGGACGGGGATAAGTGTCCAAGCCCCGTACCCGACCCACCCCTGTCCCTACCTCTGCCCCGGTTTGTCCCCAAAGTAAAATTACCATTTTACCCCCTCTCTCTCTGTGTATATATATATATATATGTATAAAAAAACCAAACCTTACTCACATTCACACACACACGCCTCTCCATCTTCTCTCTCACGGTCTCTTTCTCTTTGAAACCCTCCCACTACCGCCTACTCCCTCCCTCCGTTGTCCTCTCCCTCCTCCTATCACCACCGACTCCCTCCATTCGCTATCCTCTCCTCCTCCTCCGCTGTCCTCCTTCTATCACCGTCGATCTGCAACGATCGAGCCAGAATTGAGATCTGCAACAATCTAAACTGAGATCTACAACGATCAAGTTAGAACCCAGATCCGAAGGTAAATCAACGCATCTAGTGTGTTTGTGATGAATTTGGATTTGATGAAGTGATTTTTTTTTTCTTTTTTTTGCAGATTTTTTTTTTCAGCCCTCTTCTCTTCAATATCGTCGTCCACCTCTGCATTTCAGGCTTCTCATCTTCAATTCAGTTTTTTTTTTTTTTTTTTTTTTTTTTTTTTTTTTTTTATTTTAAGTTGATGATTGTTGTTGATGATGATGAAACATACTGATTAAATTTTTGTTGTTGTTGTTCTTGTGTTGTGTTGAACAAAATTATAAAAAAAAAAAAAAAAGGGGTCGGGGATATTTCGAGGTCGGGGAAACCCGATCCCCGTTAGGGGACGGGAGCGGGGTGGTGATGGGTTTCCCGCCGGGGATCAGGTGTGGGGACAGGGATTTTTTCACCTTCAAGGATATGGGACGGGGAATGCAATTCCCGGCCCCGCCCCGGCCCGTTGCCATTCTTAATTAAGACTCAATTGAATTGAATGAATATTACAACAGACTTCAGTATCTATTTATACAAGAATCAGATTAGCTAACCTAACCATAACTAACAACTAACTACTGAACTGAACTGTAGTTAAGTGCTAACAAACTATCTATAACTAACTACCTAATCTTGTACGTGTATGGGCTAGAGTTGTAATTGTGATTGTAATTGTGGTTGAGGAGGTTGCAGCAGCTCATGCCATTACGCCAAAATAGGGCATTAACGGCGGTTTTTTTAACAGCGGTTTTCATTATCGCCGTTAAAGATACTATTAACGGTGGTAACGAAACCGCCGTTAATACCGCCGTTAATGTATCTTTAATGGTGGTTTTGTTACCGCCGTTAAAAAAACCGCCGCTAAAGTATCTTTAACGGCAGTAATGAAACCGCCGTTAAAAAAACTGCCACTAAAGCCCTCTTTTAACGACGGTAATGAAACCGCCGCTAAAGCCCTCTCATTACCGCTGTTAATGACGGCAGTCTTTGCCGGCAGAGCTCCGGCGGAACTCCGGCGAGTGGTGACCACGCGCGGCCAGAGGTTGAACATGACCAGCTACAATAAAGCAAAAGTAATGTTTAAATATTTATTTAGGGAATATATTTCATATAGAGTGGTTGTGGTGGAGTGGTTGGTGTGCGTGGATTAGAGGTTAAGGGTTCGAGACCTGGGGGTGCAAGAAGAGAGAATTACTTTTTTTAAAATTTGAACCTATTTACGACGGTAAAAAATCGCTATTTTTGGTCCTATATTACTGCCCTTTTTGGTTGACTTTTAATAACGGTAATTTACCTTTTTACGACGGTTGTACCTTTTCCGACACGAGTATAAACGGCGGTCTTAAATTACCGCCGTTAAAGGCTTTAACAGCAGTTTTACATCCTTTAACGGCGGTAAAAAATCGCCGCTAAAGCCCAATTTTGACATAGTGTGCGTAGACTTGACAGATGAAGACTCAGATGGCTCAAATGACTTAGCAAGCTGTGATGATTGAGATAGTTTATAAGATAGCACCCCTTTAGTGCCTATTTTAATGCAAATTTTATACTCATCAAAAAAATTTACAAACTCGTGCCATAAATGATTTTTACTCAATTATATGTAAGCGTATGAACATTATTAACATAGAATCTAATAACCAAGGCTTGCAGAGGTTCTTGTAACACTAGGTTTCTTATAAATGAATTTCAATGGACATACAATTTCTTTTCTCTTTTTATCTATTTCTATTACTTAAATACTTTTTTGGGTAAATTACATTGACACCCCTAAGGTTTATATTTATTATAGTTCTCCCCTCGCCTTTTGAAAATTACATCTCCCCCCTCAACAATTTAATTTTTTTAAATACCAATTTTACCCTCACTGGGCAAATTACATTGACACCTCTCACATTTTAAAAATTACAATACCCTCCCTAAGGTTTAAAGTAGCATTACCAATTGCCTCCTCGATTAGTATTAGTTGGAAAAAAAATTCATTGAAAAAAAAATTAATTGGAAAAAAAAAGTATTTGAAAAAAAAATTATTTGAAAAAAAAAATTTGTTAGTAAAATTTTTAAATTTCTGTTTAAAAACCAACGTAAGCACATTTTTGAATTTACGTTTTTTTTCTCATATTTACAAATTGAGACAACCATTTATAAACGAAAAAAAATTATTAAACAAGTTTTTATGACAGTTTTTAAAATTCTTGTAAATATAAATTGAAAACTGAAAACGAAATGATTACCAAACAAGTTTCAGATGGTAAAAATGTCGTAAAATTAACAAATAATTAAATAAGTTACTAAAGTAAGAAATGACTTATCAAAAGATTCTTAGGTTATATATGGTTTGATTTTCAAATTTTTTTTTTAAAATTAAAAATTAATTTGGTTAAGAAATAAAAATAAAAAATAATTATCATTTTTATATTATTTTTATCTTTCGAGTGGTTAGAAATAATTTTTTTACAAATTAAATTGAAACAGTCATACGTATGTATATAACCTGCCCAAAAGTCAAAATGATAATTATTTTTTACCCTTAAATGATAATTATTTCTTATTTCTTAACCAAATTAATTTTAATTTAAAAAAAAAATTCAAAAAATCAAACCATACATAACCTAAGAATCTTTTGATAAGTCATTTCTTACTTTAGTAACTTATTTAATTATTTGTTAATTTTACGACATTTTTACCATTTGAGGCATTTTCAGTTTTCAATTTATATTTACAAAAATTTAAAAAACTATCATAAAAACTTGTTTCATAATTTTTTTGATTTATAAATGATTATCTCAGCTTGTAAATTTGAGGAAAAAAATGTAAACTCAAAAAATAAGTTTACGTTAGTTTTTAAACAAAAATTTAAAAATTTTACTAACAAAGTTGTTTTTCAATTAATTTTTTTTTTCAAATAAATTTTTTTCCAATTAATTTCTTTTTTCAATGAATTTTTTTTTTCAATTAATACTAACCGAGGGGGCAATTGGTAATTCTACTTTAAACCTTAGGGAGGAGATTGTAATTTCTAAAATGTGAGGGGTGTCAATGTAATTTACCCAGTGAGGGCAAAATTGGTATTTAAAAAAATTAAATTGCTGAGGGGAGAATTTATAATGAAATTTTAAACCTCAGAAGGGAGATGTAATTTCTAAAAGGTGAGGGGAGAAATTGTAATAAATATAAACCTCAGGGGGTGTCAGTGTAATTTGCGCTACTTTTTTTCTTGTTTTCCATTTGTTTAATATTTGGTAAAGCAGGCAAACCTCATGTCCATATTGAGACTTAAAACCTGCACCTTCTCAATTGGAAGAGACAGGAAATTCCATTTCAAGCAAATAGGTAGTGACAACCTTTCTTTTGCTTAGCTATGTAACCTGAAGCATTTAGAAACTTTGTAATTGTTCTTTTGCATTCTCTCTCTTTTTCATAGAGAATAAAGAAAACAATATAAAACAAAAGAATAACAAAAAAATGTTCTAATTTGTATAAATAATTACGCACAAGTTATAAGCTTGCCCCTAACCTGCATCCACAAAACAAAAATGTGTGTGTGCGTGCGTGTGTTAAGAGATGCCCAAGAAAGGAGACGAGAGAGAACCTGGGTGGAGCTGATATGAATCTTGGGCCCCATGAATCTCAATTGCAGTCTAGGGCAAGACGCCTTTCTTCTTTGATGCCCAAGAGGAGGCTCACAGAACAAAGGTGCCCATTGCCTAGGAACTTGGAACTCCAAGAAGTACTGCAGATCCTCTAGAGCAGGCTTATCTGACAACAGAGTCATTTATCAAAGACCTAGCATCTCTCCCTCTCTATATAACTGAGAAATAGCATGAGCATGAGCAGAAAGGAAAAAATAATAATACAATATTGCCCAGAAACTAATCCTCAAAGGTGCTAAAGATGGCTACATGGCCAAGTGGACATAAACTCTAAAAAATTAAGATGTCAAAACAAATCTTTCATTTCACCAATTAAAAATGAAATTTGGAATTTCCATTTCCAATCAAAGGCAACCTGTATGGAGGGAATGAGTTTCCTTTATTGCCTTTCATCATATCATCCAAGCATGACAATCATTTTCTACTAGTTTTCGTAACCCACAAACATTCTCTACCATTTTAATATTTTTCCACAAAAAAATTTACTAAAAATACTAATTTACACAAGTGGAAGGAAACCGGGATGATAATAATGTCATGACTCGTGAGAAAATAAGTAGATACAGACAATAACCATAAAAATTAACTGACTATATTGCTGGGGGAAACACTTACAGCGAAGATACAAGTTGATTGCATGACTGAGATAGCCACTTCCTGGAACCCCAATAAGGAGAGAAGTAATGGGTACAAATTTAAAGAGAATTGCCTCTGGATTAGCAGTCACTGTCTGAAGCCACTTTGAGTGGCTCTCTGAAAACACATCTCCTCCCCTTTTTGACCAAATAATAGTAAGGCCCTGTTCCAAAGCAGTTCACGGATTCACAGCCTGCAATTTTTTATTTAGAATTTTTAAGTATGTCGTGACTTACCTCCTTGCCTGATGTTTCTGTAATGCTTGTAAACTGCATGGTGTGGGACTGCAACATCCGTTTTTCTTCCTATATGGATGGATGACACGAATTAATTGCATACGTGACAGAGACAATCTAATACGGGCCAAGTGGTAATATACAAATATCTAAGTTCAGCCGGAGGAATTGTCGATGAAGGCTTTTGTTTTACACAAAGTAAATCTTGACCCCCAACCGCCATCCCTACAGTTAGCGTTAGGATCCTCTAAAGTAAGACCCTAGAGTGATCTCCTAGAGTGAGGAGATCCAATGGCTGAAAATAAAACTAACCAAAACGACGTCGTTTTGGTTAGTAAGTTGAAAAAAAAAAGATTAATTTCAAAATAAACAGAGTGCGAGAAAGAGGAAGAGAGAGAGTGTTTGGGTTAGAGAGAGAAAATGGGTTGAAGAATGGCGGATGGGGGTTTGCAATCACAGCTGATGATGATGATAAGAACCCCACGTTCAGATTTCATTATTTTTGGTAAGTTCTTGATCTTTCTCAGTCTTTGTTGACATCCATTATTAGAAAATTTTAAGCTTCGGTCTACAATCACAGCTGCTGATGATGATGATGAAAACCCCATTTTCATATTTCATTATTTCTGGGAAGTTCGTCTTTCTAAGTCTTTGTTGACATCCATTATTAGAAAAATTTAAGCTTTTGTTTTCTTGATTTGATGTGAGTTGGACTAGAAAGTAGTTTGAATTTGGTTTTTGTTTTATTTTATTTTACTGGTGTCTTCTTATTGAATCCTTTCAACATTTGTATTGATCCTTGTTGTGGGTATTGTTGATTAGGTAGTTTTTATGCTATATTGTTCTGGGATTGGGGAGATCAGGGCGTCAGCGGCGGCAGGGCGACGGGCCGCAAGGAGGAGCAGCCCCTCTCTCTCTCTCTCTTCTTCTCTCTCTCACTCTGTTTATTTTGAAATCAATTTTTTTTTTTTTTTCAATTTACTAACCAAAACAACATCGTTTTGGTTAGTATTATTTTCAACCGTTAGATCTTCTCACTTTAGGAGATCACTCTAGAGAGTTTACTCTAGAGAATCCTGACGCCTACAGCGAGTTATGTGAGTTCCATAAGTCTGTATAAACCTGCCAAACAAAACCTAATCAATATTGTACACCATATCAATTGCAGATTACAAAATTACATATGGGGTCACCTAGCCTAAGAAAAAAAAAGAGTCAATCCCTAGACAGACAGATCATCCAAGAAAATTGGTCCTAGAATTCTCCCACGACCCTTATTTCCAAAGCACAATATAGCAACTTGAAGACAGAAAATATGTTCACACTGTTGAAATGAAAAAGAAAAATTCTATTTTTCTTTCATTTTTTGGGAAATTCACCAAGTAGCATGGACACTTCCACAGAGGAGCTGTGTTTGTGTTGGGCATATGGCATACCACTGATAGTACTTATCAGAAACAAACAAAAACATAGACACTTCTCATATAATGTGTCCATAATTTGAATTTAAATGTCACAACTTTGACACTTCTCATACACTCACTGAAAACATGGCCTATAAAGGTCAAGCATGCAAGGGGAAGGAATACTTCAAAATTAGGGGGAAAACATGTACAAAAAAATAGATATAATAAGGCCCTGCTAATGTGAAAATATTTAATCCATTAAAATAGAGAAACCACCTAGAGAGTGATGCTGGATTCCAATGAGATGGAAGAGACTTCTTCACTTTGTCTTGGAGTACTAGTGGAGACGCTGTTAGGTGTAAACAGTATAGTGAGATGAAAAAACCATCAAAAGCGAGATATTTGGCATCTGAAGCATCAGTCAACCAGGCTCCAGTTAAATCAAAGATAGCATTAAGATAGCCTGAAGGGACTTTTCCTTAGACTAAATATTTCTGATTTAGCAACTCCGACATTTGCAAAGAGATAATTATACGAAGAAAAACAAACAAACAAACAAACAAACAAACAAAATAGACTTTAGAGAAGAATGAAACCTAGAGCATATTAAGGTTTATTTTCTCAAAGTATCATTCCATGTTAAAAAAATGCATGTTTAGGCTTAAAACACTAAAAATGTACTCTTACAATGTAATAGAAATTGAAGAATATCTTTCTTATTAGAATACAATGAAGTCTTACAGATATTTATACTCAATGAAGTCTCACTGAGTTTGTTACAATCAACCTAACTAACTCACTCTACTTTCATAGCCATATCTATCAAAACTGCCTTTAATATCTTGCACATGCTTGAGCTGAGGAAGATATTTTGTTTGTGATGGCTTCTCTTGTGGCTTGAGCTGGGAGTGTTGTGGCTTAAGCTGAGATGGTTGAGAGTATTCCTCAATACTCCTATCATTCCCCCTCAAACCAATGGGGCTAGGAAGCACCATTAGTTTGTCCTTAAGATAGTGAAACCAAGAAGAAGACAATGGCTTAGTAAAAATGTCAACAACTTGATCAGTCGTAGGAACATAAGAAAGAGAAATCTGTTTAGAAGCAACCCTTTTGCGAATAAAATGGCAATCGATTTCGATATGCTTGGAACGGGCATGAAAGACTGGATTTGAAGCGAAAGCCATAGCAGACACATTATCACACCAAAGAACAGGTGGAGAAGAGCAAGAGATGGACAACTCTTTGAGCAGGTGTTGAAGCCAACATAACTCAGCAGTAGTATGAGCCATGGATCTATATTCAGCCTCAGTAGAGGACCTAGAGACTGTAGCTTGCTTTTTAGCAGACCAGGAAATAAGATTGGGACCAAGAAACACACAAAAGCCTGATGTAGATCGGCGATCCACACAGTCACCAGCCCAATTAGAGTCAGTATAGGCATGAAAAAGAAAATGACTAAGTGTGAAAGAGAGACCTTGCGGTAAAGTGCCCTTAACATACCGAAGAATCCTTTTGGCCACAACAAGATGACCAACGGAGGGAGAGTGCATATGCTGACAGGCTTGATTAACAACTAAAGCTATGTCAGGCCTGGTTATGGTTAAGTACTATAAACCACCAACTATGCTACGATAAAGAGAAGGTTGAGAGAAGGGCAAATCATCAGCAGTACCAGAGGGGGGTTTGAGAGCCATAGGAGTTGAGCTAGGCTTGTAATCCACCACGCTTGCTTTGAGCAACAGTTCACCAGCATACTTTTGTTGGGAAAGAGAAAATCCATGAGAATGGGATTGAACTGAAATGCCTAAAAAATGGGAGATGACACCTAGTTCTTTCATGGAAAAGACCTCATGCATTTGAACAAAAAGAGCATTGATGAGAATGGAATCACTCCCAGTAAGCAAGATAACATCAACATATACAAGGATGATGGTGATAGAGGTAGAGGTAGTCTTGACAAACAAAGAGGAATTTGAATGACTAAGGAGAAATCCCTGCCCAAGCAAGAACTTAGAAAATGTAGAATACCATGTCCTAGGGGCTTGCTTGAGGCCATAAAGAGCCTTGTTGAGTTTACAAACATGAGAAGGGTACTGAGGATCTATAAAACCTTGGGATTGATCCATATACACCTCCTCTTCCAAAGTACCATGTAAGAAATCATTGGAAATATCCAACTGCTTGATAGGCCAATGGTGATGAATAGCTAGGCACAATAGCACAAGAATGGTAGATTATTTGGCCACTGGAATGAAGGTCTCATGGTAATCAATACCTTCTTGTTGATGATAGCCCTTAGGAACAAGTCTAGCTTTATTGCGAGCAACATGGCCATCTAAGTTCTTTTTTATTTAGAAAACCCATTTACAGCCAATGGAGAGCTTTTGAGAAGGAAGGGGCACTAAAGAGCAGGTGCCGTGATGATGGAGAGCTTGAATTTCTTCAGACATAGCCTGAAACCAAATAGGAGAGTAAAGAGCTAGCTTAGTGGAGGCAAGTTCTATGTGGGTAAGATCAGGAGTGTGAGTAAAAAGAGCTGTAGTTTTGGACCTGGTGAGCATAGGATGAACATTAGAAATAGATTAGGAAAAAAAGGAAGATCAATAGAGATAGAGTGAATGGGTATAGAGGCAACCACAGGGGTTGAAGTAGGAGATGGTAATACAGCAGAAGATGGAGCAAAATTAGACTGAGCAGCAGCAGGAGAAGCTGCACAAGGTAGGGCAGTAGGAGGCTGTGCAGGAGTTAGAAGTATAGTAGATGGAGATGGAGCAAGAGTAGACTGAGGAGCTATAGGAGTAGTAGTAGACAGGGACACAACACATTTGGATTGAGGAGCAGGAAAAAGCTAAGGAGCAGCAGACTGAGCAGTAGAGGGGACAAATGACCAAAAGAAAGAAGAAATGGTAGGTAAAGTAGGAGGGACTACAGTGGTGTGAAAACTACTCTCATTGAACAAGACATGTCTATAGAGGAAAAATTTTCCAATATTGGGATCCAAGCATCTGTAGCCCTTAGTGGAAGGATGATATCCTAAGAAGACACAAGGAGTGGACCTTGGTTGAAGTTTATTAGAATTGTAAGGCTTGAACCAAGAGAAACATTGGCAACCAAAGACATTGAGAAAAATGTAATCAGGAATGGACTTAAACAATAATTGATAAGGAAAGGAATGACCTAGAGATAGACTTGGCATCCTATTAATGAGAAACACAAAAGTAGCCATGGCCTCAAACCAACACTCAAGACGGACAGAAGATTGAGACAACAAAGCAATAGCAGTTTGAGTGATATGTTGATGTTTTCTTTCTGCAATGCCATTCTGTTCGGGAGTATATGGACAACTAAGTTGGTGAATGATACCATGAGAGGCAAGATAATCATGCATTTTATGATTCACAAACTCAGTACCATTATCTATGTGAAAATTTTTGAGTGTGAGATTGCATTAATTCTCAACATAAGTCTTGAAATGAACAAATGTAGAGTAAACTTCACTTTTAACAAATACAAGATAAATCCATGTAAATCTAGTGAAGTCATCTACAAACAAAAGGTAATATTGATAGCCATTCTTGGAAGCATGAAATGGTCCCCATACATCACTATGCACAAGAGAAAAAGGTTGAAAGACAGTTAATGTAGAAAGCTTAAAAAGAAGTTTGTGAATCTTAGCAACATTACAAAGAGTACAAGAACAAACATCACATTTATTTGAAAAACTAACAGGCAAATGTTTAGCTATGTGATGAAACCTTAAGGATGATGGATGGCCGAATCTTTGACGCCAAGTATCCAAAGACACCTTAGACCGGGAAGAAGTGTAGTAAGCTTGTGAGCAAGGAGTAGTAGATGAAGAAGTAAACTGATATAAGCCATGAATATTAGGACCTCTATGGAGCACCTGTTTCATAAGATTGTCCTAAATAGGAAAAGAGTTAGCATAAAAAATCACAGAACAGTTATTATCTTGAGCCAACTTATGCATATATAATAGATTAAATGAAATTTATGGCACATCAAGCATATCTTGAAGGTGCAAAGAAGATTGTGGAGTTGGTAAAATACCCTTACCAACATGTTGAATAGGCAATGTCTGGCCATTGCCAACTAACATGACCGGTCCCTTGATAGAGATGAAAATTGCCTAGATCATTGGTAATGTGTTTGGTTGTTACAGAATCCACATACTATGGTGGGGAAGAACTAGATGAAGGAGATACTGGACCAGATGAAGGACTTAGAGATTGAACTGCAAAATAAGCTGTGGACTGTGATATGCTAGAGGAGGATGAAGAGTTGGAGGATGAATAATTTGCATCCATTCTGAACCAATGGCCAAGGGCAATGTGACTGTGACCTCCACAAATTTGACAAAAGGTAGAAGAGTAATTTCCTTGAGTGAATTGTCCATGTCCTTGTCTACCTCTAGCACCTCTCATAGAGAACGTATTGCCTCTGTATCTGCCTCATCTGCCACGAAAAGTGTTGCGGCCCTTATAATTTGAGCCTCTAGATCCTAAAGAATTAGACTCAAAATTTCTAGTTGTAAAGTAGGCAACAGTAGAGTCAATGTTGAGAGAAGATTTTGTCCTATTCTCCATGTGAATGGACTCTGAACATAGAAGAGAACTCAACTCTTCCATAGTAATTGGCTCAACTCTAGCACAAATTCTTGTTTTTAAAGCATCATACTCATCTGGTAAACCATTCAAGGTTAAAAAAACTAGATCTTTATCATCAATGATGAAAGAGGCAAGACTGAGTTGATTAGTTATGGTTTTGATCTGTGAGAGATACTCTTCCATTAATAAACCTCTTTTGGACACAGACTGCAACTTGTTCTTTAATTGATGGATATGAGATCGAGATAAAGATGTATATCTCTTTTCCAAGGCAATCCAGACCTGTGAACAATGTTGAAGATGAAGAACAAATGAAAACACAGGTGGAAAAAAAGTAGCAGTGAGAAAGCTAAGCAGGTGAGCATCAATGATTTTCCTATTCTCAAACTCGGGATTTGGAATAGATTTTCCTGAAGAATCAAGCCCTTTTGGATTTGGAGATGAGATTGATCCAGTAACAAATCCAAGAAAATTAGTGGCACGAAGAACATTTTGGATTTGATTTTTCTAGATAAGAAAGTTAGTAGAATCTAACTTGACTGTGATGAGATAATTAAAATTTGACAGAAGAAGATTCAGATTTGATGGTAAGATGAATGAAGATGTACTTGAAGATGAATGTGCCATTGAAGGACCTTTACTCGTTGGAGAAGAAAGGCTCTGATACCATAACAGAAATTGAAGAATATCTTTCTTATTAGAATACAATGAAGTCTTACAGATATTTATACTCAATGAAGTCTCACTGAGTTTGTTACAATCAACCTAACTAACTCACTCTACTCTCATAACCATATCTATCATAACTGTCTTTAATATCTTGCACATGCATGAGCTGAGGAAGATATTTTGTTTGTGATGGCTTCTCTTGTGGCTTGAGTTGGGAGTGTTGTGGCTTAAGCTGAGATGGTTGAGAGTATTCCTCAATACTCTTATCACAATGTTTACAAGCACTTCAGTATATTTGTTGTAAATTTTGGCCAACCTTGAAAAAATGGAAAAAAATGGTTAAGTGTAGATAAAATGGGGAAAATATAATTTTTGGATAGCTTGTAATTCAATATAGTGATATTTGAAAGATGCAATAATTTGAAATTGTTTTGGATTTATTATGAATTTTTTAAGTTGAATTAACTTGCTAGTTTTACTAGTTTGTGTATTTTTAATCCTATTTTATGCCCTAGTTGCTTAGAAGTATGTTCATTATGTTTAAATATTAATTTGGAATATTGGGGGGCTAAAATGGTGATTTTGACCACCGCTAAAAGTAAAATGGTAATTTGGAGCATAGGGTAAAATGGTCATTTTAACACTAGTTAATTTGATAATTTGAGCACATGGTCAAATTGATGATTTAACCCTTAGGGTCCGTTTGTTTGCCGCTGTAGCAGTCTGGAGTAGACAAACAATGATGAACAGTAACCATATATCATGTTTGTTTTGTTTATGGTGCTCCGGATTGGTAGTTCGTTCAGATTGTGAAAGGCCTTGGGTGAGCGGATTGTTAGTCTGGGCGAGGAGGTGGTATTAGAAGTTAGTCCGTTCGGCTTAGAGTGTTACTGGAAGTCTGACCAGTCGTCCGACCGATCAACTGCAATTTTTTTTTTTTTTTTAAAACTTGTTGGGCATTTTTTTTTAACATTAATGTTTAATGTTTTTTGTATTTTTTGTTAAGTAAAAATCATAATTTTATTTGTTTTATTATTTTATTACAAATAATTTAACAATCTCCACATTAACAACTATCACCAAAACAAACACAATTTTACTAATCCCGTCACTATCAATCCCCTCTATTCTACCTCTAAAAACAACGGGGCCTTAGAGCATAATAGTTGTCTTAACAAAATGGATATTATGGTAATTTTGACTAACAATTGAAAGTTAAATATAGGAGGTGACTATTGGTTCAATAGTAAAATTTTGCGTAATAACCTTGAGGTTATGGATTCAAGTCACGGGACAATTACTTTGTACACTATGCCAAAGGTTAAGTGTGTACCAAATCTTTCCACTCCCAAACACACATTAATGTGTACTAATTGGGCATTGTTTTTAATTGAAAGTTGAATATGCGAAATGAGATGAGAAAATACTTCAGTATGAAAGTGTGTGGAAATGTTGTAGTGTTGAAAAATAAAGTGTGTTCATCTTATAAGCATTGTTGTCAAATTGTGAATCGTTTTGTTGAAATAGTGAATAGTGAATCATATTGAATCATGAATCGTACAATTCACTTTATTTAATGTCATATATAATTCCATATATTTATATATATAAAAAAAACACACACCATGTTTAAAATAAAGTAAATTATCAATATGACTAATTACACTATGTTTAAAATAAGGACAAATTACCAACACCCCCTCGAGGTTTGACTAAAATACAAATTCCCCCCTGAGGTTTGGGAAATTACAAATTGCCCCCTGAGGTTTATATTTGCATAACAAATGAGGGGGTAATTTGTTATGCAAATATAAACCTCAGGGGGCTGGATGTAATTTCTCAAACCTCGGGAGAGGGAGGGAATTTGTATTTTAGTCAAACCTCGAGGGGGGTGTTGGTAATTTTCCCTTAAAATAAAGTAAATATAGTGACTAATTACACCGTGTTGAAAATTTTGAAGGTGGGTTGTGTTCAGGTGCAACCTTTCACAGTTACTATGAGTAATTGCAGCACTTTGGATTGATGAATGCATGGGAATGCTTCTGATTAGATCAACTTTTTGAGGGTTGGCTTTTGTTGGTGATAGAAGTCTCAAGCATAAGGTTGCTTTACTTGGCTATTATAATTTTGATTGCTATATATGATTTTTTTTTTTTTTTTTAGCAGTAAAAGAGATAAATTTTATTATAACAATATAAGTACAAAAGCTTGGAAAGAAATTGCATCATTGTCAAAACTAAGCATCCCAACTAAGTTGGCACCCAAAGCAAGACTAATCATATGCATTTCCAAAGCCCCAAAGAGAGTTAGAGAGTTTCCAACTCAAGCCCCTCAAAACCTCAATGACAATACAGCATTACAATCTCCCTCCCAAACAAAATTTAATTTGCACCAAATTATACATAAAATTAGCGATGGAGAATTGGAAATCCCTGGAGGCAGATTTTAGCCAAATTGCAAGCCTAACAATGATAGCTTCCTGTGGCTCCTCCATCTTTGGTTGGATATCTTGAAAGAGACATTCATTCATGTGCTTCCAAATGGACCAAAGAGCCACCAAAGGAATGGCATTCCAAATTCTCCTCTTAGCTCTCTTGAAGTTATTCCTAGCCCACCACTGCAAAAGCCCTTCAGCTGATCCAAGAACCACTCATTAAGCTCCCCACCATTGCAGTAGACCTGCCCAAACTCTCCAAACCATAGGACAAAAGATAAGCACATGTTTTATTGTTTCTTGGGCATCTTTGCAGAATATACATACAATATCAGCACTAACATCCAGCACTCCAATTTTGTGCAAAAATACTGAGGTTTTAACCTTATGTTTCCATGCAAGCCACCCAAAAAATTGAACTTTAGAGGGGAGGTACTTGATCCACACCAATCTGCTTGACCTTTTGTATTCACCATACTCTAAATCAGTATGATTATAAAGGGTTGAGACAAAGGATTGCCCTGGTTTGGTTGCAAACCACACTGTTTTGTCCTGAACATTCAGCTTCAAAACAAGGGTTGCACTGATAGTTTGATTAAGTGTGATGAGCTCTTCATGTTCCCGTTGAAATAAGGCCCTCCTAAAGCTGAACACCCAGTTTTCAGAGTTACCACTGTTAACAACATAGGCCCTAAGTGACCCATCCTTATCATTAGACAACCTGAAAAGTCTATGGAATAACTCTTTGAGGCTAACTCCTCCATTCCAGCAGTCATGCCAGAAGCACACTTTAAAGCCATTTCCCACTCTAATCTGATGATTATTGACATAAAATTATAGGAGGCTGACCCTTTGATTTGCTGCTACCAAAATATCTCCCCAAATCTTGGAGAATCTTTTACCTGCTTGTAGATCTGGGAGCCATTTTCTACCTACAACTTTGTATTTGTTGCAAATCACCTTCTTCCATAGAGCTGTTTCCTCATTGGCAAACCTCCACCACTACTTAATTAATAAACAAACATTCATGTCTCTGATTCTTCTAACACCCAGCCCCCCTTGCTTGATACTTTTAGTTACCTCTTCCCATTTCACTAAATGAATTTTCCTCTTTAACTTAGAGCCACTCCATAAGAATAAGGCTTGTAATTTGTCAATTTCTTTTGCTATCCCTTTTGGCATCTTGAACAGCGAGAGGTAATACATTGGCAGGCTAGATAACACTACTTTAATCAGTTAACCTGCCTACAAAGGAAAGGAATCTCCTCTTCCAACCAGCAAGCCTGAGTTTTATCTTCTCAATGACAGGTTTCCAAATCAACTTCCTACTAGGGCTAGCACCTAATGGCAATCCAAGATACTTCAATGGTACTGACTTAGTTTTACAGTTTAACATGGAAGCAAACTCATTGAGCACAGATTCAGAAATACCAAATCCATATACAACACTTTTATGATAGTTTATCTTAAGCCCTGATGCAACTTCAAAACACCTCAAGATCCTTTTTAAATTTAGCACTTCTGACCATTCAACATCACAGAACAATAATGAGTCATCTGCAAATTGAAGGTGAGAAACTACCACATCATTATCACCAAATACTACTCCTTTCAACAGCCCCAACTCCCTAGCCTTCATAAGTAATATGTTCAAACCTTCTGTAGCCAAATTGAATAGGAAGGGAGATAATAGGTCCCCTTGTCTGAGACCTTTTTGAGGACTAAGCTCCTTAGTTGGTGAACCATTCACAAGTATTGAGATTCGAGCTGAAGAGAGACATTTTTTCATCTAAGAGATCCATTTTGGTCCAAAGCCAAAGCTAGATAGCATTGAGAATAAGAATTCCCAGTTAAGGAAGTCATAAGGCTTCTCAAAATCAAGTTTGAATAACAGCCCTCTTTTCTTGGTTTTTTTCCATCCATCCACAATTTCATTTGCAATCAATACCCCATCAAGTGTGTTTCTTCCATCTAGGAATGTTGATTGTGCTTCACCAATTACAGCTATCATGAATTTTTTTAGTCTACTTGAAAGAACCTTGGTAAATATTTTGTAAATTGACCCTATTAGATTGATGGGCCTATACTTATTTAAGTTAACTACATTTACTTTCTTTAGAATAAGGGTGATGAAAGAGTTGTTCAAGCCACTGGCCAATCTGCCTCTATCATGGAAATCTGTCATAAAGAGCATCACATATTCTTTGAGCACCTTCCAATTTTTATGAAAAAACATTAAATTGAAGCCATCTGGACCCGGAGCTTTGTTTCCATTACAATCTTTGATAGCTTCCCAAACCTCATTTGCTGAAAATTCTGACCCTAGCATATGAAGTGAATCACTTTGCCTCACACTCGAAGTCACCACTTATCACAGGTCTATTCCTCCATTCTTCTAAAAAATGCTTTGTAAAGTGTAATCACACCTCATCCTTGACCTGGTTTGGTTCCTCCAGCACCACATCCCCAACTGCAATGGAGTTAAGGGTATTCTATTTTGACTACTAGTAGCCATGACATGAAAATATCTTGTGTTCCTGTCTCCTTTCATATTCCAGTCCAATCATCTTTTGAAGCCATGCCTATACTATCATTCTACTTAATCTCCACATTCCATTCATTGCCTCACTTTTTTGTTTGATTTCATGCATCCTCCAGAGGTCTTACTTCTCCACTCAGATCTAAGGCATTTAGTTCATCTTCTGTTGTTTTTAGTTGTGTTGCAACATTACCATATACCTCTCTATTCCACTGTTTTAAAGCATCTTTAAAGCATGTATTTCCTTTGCAAAATGTATCCATCAATCCTTGAAAATATAATTCCTTCCAGGTGTTCTCCACAAAAGGTGCAAATTTTGAGTGCAAGAGCCAAGCATTTAAGAATTCGAAAGGTTTGGGACCCTAATCCCTTTCATAAGCTACCATAAGCACTATTGGGCATGATCTGAACCAACCTAGGCAATTCCCAAAGTTTGAACTTATATCTCGCAAACCACTCTAGGCTAAGAAGAAATCTGTTAATTCTACTCCATTTATTTCTAGCATGGGCATTACTCCAAGTGAATTTTCTCCCTACCATTTGCATATCAGCCACCTCACATCTATCTATGAACTCATTAAACTCTTTCATGCCCCTATCCCTACTTGAGTTTCCTATTCTTTCCCACAAATTTCTGATCTCATTGAAGTCACTACCAAGACACCATGGCTTTGAGAAGAGGATCTTCAAAGTTAATAGGGACTCCCATAATTTACCTCTCCTTATAATATCATTTGTAGCATAGACATTTAAAATAACATAGTCAAAGGAATTTAGAATGGTACTTGAGAGCAAAATGAAGTTTCTATTACTACAACATTCTGACAGTTGAAATACATCAGGGTCCCATATGCATAACAATCCACCAGCCACACCCAATGCATCCACGACCATGAATTCCATATTTTCTCTTGGCCACAAACTCCTAATAACCAGGTTGGACATGCTTGACTTTTTTGTTTCTTTAATTAGAGCCAGATCAATTTTCCTATCAAACAATAGTTTCTTAATCTTTCTCTTCTTTTCAGTTCTTCCAACCCCTATAATATTCCAGCTTAGTATCTTCATAACAACATTTTTCAGCTCTACAACCTCCCAATATTACTGATTGCTTGGTTACATCAGTCCTTCCTCCTAACCTCACCTTATCCTTCTCTTCCAATTGTACAAATTTATTAATAATTTTTGCATCCTGCCCTTTGAAGTCGAGCCCCAGACTTTTCCCCATAAGTAGTGTTGCTTGAGCCTCTTGTAGTTTATCTGCTTCACAAGTGGTTTGACTATTAACTACAATTGGCCTTTGCACTACTGTAGATCTAGGCACCATGTTTTTCTGATATACTTTGCTTCTTCCTGCTCTCACTCCTTCCTGCCCAATTCTTCTAGCCAGCCCAGAAAATCCACCTACTACCAATGGATTTTTAGGCCCACCTTTTCTAAATCACTTTCCTTGGGACTTTCTTAAATTGGTTATTGATGGAACCACCACTAGAGGCACTAATAGTATCACTAATTTTTGATTTATAGCCCACCCCTATGAGTCCACCTTCTGTACTTACCAGAAGTTAACTAAGTCCATTACCTTTAGACTTGTACTAGACTAGCCCAATGGGCTGGGACCTAGATTGATCTTGGCCCAAATCAACCTCCAAACTAATTCTAGGTCTTGCTTTTTGGGTTTCACTTAAGCTTCTAATAAAGCATGGAGTGACTACCTGCCCATCAACTTTTTGAATCTCAATAACTTTTCTCAAATCATGATTGAACCTCTGCATCTGCTGTTGCTGCAAACTTTCCACTGCCATCATTGTATCACCCACACCTGATCCTTCTTCATTTGATTTCCCCATGCACTCCTCAGTCTCTTTTGCCACTGATATTTGAAACCCATTGTCACCTACCTCTACCTCACCTCCCTCCTTCAACCTAGGTGTTGAGACACTTTTTGCCTTCTCATTTTTTCCTGCCACATCATCCTCCACCTCAGCAGCCTTGTCAGCATCTTCTACCTCCCTCTTGCTCTCTGTAGCTGACTGTAACACCCCATTAACATTGGAGCTAACATCCTCTTCTCCATCATTAGTGTTGGTTCCTTTGGTCAGCGCCTCCTTGATAATCTGTTCCTCACATACTCTTATTGGGTAGACTCTGCCTTTGCATTCTAGATTCATACTAGTATTAATCAGTTTCATAACACTTGTGGCTATTTTTACCTTTCCACAATGAAAAGATGTTGGTTCACAAATGTCTCGATCTAAATGTATCACCTCCCCCCAAAGTTGACCAATCTTTCTAAAGGTATATGAATTCCATAGATTCAGAGGTACACCATAGCATCTAATCCAAACATACCTCTCTTGTTGAAGTTGCATTCCAGATTTCCATTTTGTGATGTATTCACACCAGTCCTGGAGCCAAACATTAAGCATACTATTTGTATTTCTCAAAGCCTCCCTAGAGCTGAATGATATGACTACATCATGCCCTCTTCCTTCTCTCGTCATTACATCCTTCACTCCTTTTGCTTTGAGTTCTTTTTTTACCTCCACAACAGTGTAGTTGGGTTTGGGCCTCATAATCATGCTCTCATACAACCAGCCATTTCCTATTTCTTCTACTCTGATTGTGGTAGTTGTTTGACCTCTTGGTTGGGCTCCTTTTGTGACCTCTACGAACGACTTGCCATCAAAGCCTTGATTTACCTTTTTGTTCCAGTTGTGTCTGATGGCCTTCTTGTCTCCATTTGCCTCCACTGTACTTGTTTCAACCTCATCCTATCACCTTTTTCTTTTCCATAAACTACACTTTGGACTATCAAAGCTTTGTCATCCACCCATAATCCATTTGCCTTTTGTTCTGCTACACTGGCTGCAACAAGACAATCAAAACGTACAAACCCAAACCTTGTGTTTGTTGTTTTCCTTCTCTTTTGTGGAATGGAGACATCCTTTACCATGCTAAACTTTAGAAACAAAGCATAAATACTTCTTGGTTCTATTGAATCTAGTAAGTTATCCACTAACAGAGTGTACATCCCTGCACGTCTACCTTCCTTTGACCAAACTTTATTTGCTTATCGTCCTCTCTGTTTTACCACTGGAATCCATCCTCCATCTATCCTTTGTTGTTGTTCACCCATCCCTGCATTTGCATATATAACATCTTTTCCACTTAGTACCATCAATTCAGAGATACCATTACTCTAGGAGAATAATTATGTGTTATCTGAGTTCAATCAATCAAAAAGTAAATCCACCTATATGTGAGTCAATGAAGCTTCAATTACTGAGTTATATCCTTGCTATATATGATGTTGTATTGGGTGATTTGCTGATGCATACAATGGCTGCTCTACTTGAATTGAAGCAAATCTGGAGCTAACTCACTAAGTGGCGGCTCAGGTGGTTTTTGGTGTGGCTCAAAGGGCGGTTGCTGCTGTTGTTATAAGTTGCATTTTGGTTTGCTGTTTATTTTTGTTTGGTTTATGTTTAACTCTCATATTAAAATTATTACGTCTATGATTTGCTACAATTCAACATTTTCCTCTATATGCATTAATATTTTTTCACCTTGTGTCAGGAATTCAACTAAGAAATTAGTAATAATAACAACAATTATGAAAAAAAAAAATTAATAGAATTGTGTTACTTATTTCTTTAATTATGTTTTTTTTTTATATTAATAATGGACACTAACAATGGGCATGAGATGGTGCACTTTGCGCGCAACCATCTCACTAGTATGTAAGTAAAAATGACAGAAAATATGTGGGCCAAGAAGATGAGCTTGATTTGTCTAGTAGCATTATTCTCTTTAGTTTTGAGTTTTTCAAAATTTTTTAATTCATATTTTTAATATTTTAAAAATATTTGCATCAATTTTTAAAATTTTAAATTCACTTAATCTTAATATACTTAAAAAATAAAAAATATATATATCTATAAAAATCTTTAAAAAATTCATTAAATATAACAAAATATGAAAATGTATAAAGTTTTATATGTTTTTATATTTTTTATTTTTGGTGAATTTTTTTATAAATGTTTTCATAAATATTATACTTTTAAGCATATTTAGATGAGTTGTATCTAAAAAATAAAAAAATTTATGCAAAATATTAAAAAAAAATTCACTAAAAATAAAATACAAAAAATTATAAAAAAATCAAATTTTTAAAAAGATTAGACAATTTTCTAGAACCACTTACACCGTCATCCACGTACGTATTCTACCACTTGGGATTACATCATCCAACAAGTTATTGGTTATTCCATTCAGGCTCGGGCCTGGCCCGAGCCCATGTCGAGCCTTGCAGGCTTCCGCCAAAAAATCGA
The DNA here is from genome assembly GCA_030407325.1 of Camellia japonica. Lineage (NCBI taxonomy): Eukaryota > Viridiplantae > Streptophyta > Magnoliopsida > Ericales > Theaceae > Camellia > Camellia japonica. The sequence continues at coordinate 11,295 of JAPPVO010000474.1, read as the reverse complement.
GCCGACCCACGAACCAGAAAACTTGGCCCAGGCCCAGGGGTATTCGGACTTTAAGTGGGCCAGGCCCCTAGGCTTGGGCCTGGGCTCTGGCTTTGGGCAGGCCTAAACAATTTTTTTTATTTATTTTTATTTTTTTCACCAAAATTTTATTATTTTCCATTAAAAATAACACTGGGCATCGAGCGGGCCTTGAGCGGGCCAATGGGTCGGGTCACGGGCCGGGCCAAGCAGATCAGGCCGGGCCAGGCTTCGAAACGATGGCCCAGCCCAAGACCTTGGGCTCTAGCCTTAACGGGCCGAGCCCACCTTGGGCCGCCCACGAGCCACAGGCCAAAATTACACCCCTAATATACATTGTGATTGATAGAAGAAGTGAAATTTAATTAATGGAGGTAGTTAGATTCATAATTTTATATTGAATTATTAGAAAATATGAGGAGATATAAGAATTTATTAATGACCTGAGACATAATCATCATATGGTGTCTTAAGATCAACTAATAATTTTTCGCATTATTCACCTTGCTCATATGACATGTGGTGTCCATCTATTTGTCGGCCCTTGTGCACATGGCAGAGCTCCATTAATCTGTTGTTTTTGGGAGTGTCTAAGGGTAAAAGGCACTCCAATATAAATTTTAGGTGAATTTGCAAATCAGTTGGAAGACAAAAAATTTAAAAAAAAAAAAAAGTTATGCAGAAATTTATCATTTTAATTATTAAAATTGATCAATTTTATCACTAATTTAAAATTTATTTTAAAAACATTCGCAATTCTATGGGATAGGCTTTCCCATTCTTTAAAAAATTTCAAATTCAACTTAATTGGTTATCATAAAAAATTCCGCTTATCAAACTATCTTGAAATTGTGAAACAACTAACAATTTAAGTAATTTTTTTATTCTTACAGAATTTTCTTAATAATTTAAGTAATTTTTTTACTTTTTATATTGACTTAACTTAGATATACCTAAAAAGTAAAATATGTATAAAAAATATTTTAAAAAATTAATACATGCACAAGAATACAAAAATATATTGAATTTTTTATTTTTGGCATTTAGTAAATTTTTAAAGAATTTTTTTTACAAATATTATATTTTTTAAGTGTGTTTATGTTAGGTGTATCGAAAAATTAAAAAATTTAGTTACAATATTAAAAAAAAAAATGGGGATTTGTTTTTAAGGTTCCTGGTATTAAGATTTTATAGCATAAAGGACACTCAATATTTTCATAATGTCTAAGGTCTCTCAACATCGATGCAGAGAAAATTCGATCCAGAGAATTTCTCTGGACACATCACAGAGAAAATTCCAAACAGGGCAGAGAAAATTGAAATTTCATTGGATTCAAACTCTTTTAACATATATTGCAAACAAGTCAGAATTCTTCAAACCCCAAACATCTGTAATCTCATGATGAGCTTAAAATTTACTCAAAACCAAACCATTACACATTATGGTTGGTGAGCATTGAAACCAAGAAATATACACAAACAAACTATAGATTTCCAAACCAAAGAATTTCTCTGGTCCAAACCAAAGAAATTCAATCAAAAATTCAATCCACACCAGAGAAAATTCGACTTCACAGAGAAAATCTTACCAGAATTTCTCTAGACTCCAACCCACAGAAATTCTCTCAGTTCAAAGAAATTCACTTCAACCCCAGAGAAATTCACAAAAATCCCAGAGAAAATTTCTCTGGATTTCTATAGAACTTTTTAGTTCATAAATTTGTGGGTCATTTAATCAATGATGAATATTGTAGAGGGTAATTCTAGTCTTATTCATATTTGATTTTTGGTTTGTTTTAACTTATTAACAGTTGTTGGAATAAATTTATGTGGTGATTGGTTTTTTGAAGATGTATTCGGGAATTTCTCTGGATTTCATAAAATAATGTGTCTTTACGATCCAGAGAAAATTAGTTAAAATGAACCTAGAGATATTTGAATTTTCTCTGTTTATAAATGAACCCAAAGAAATTTGAATTTGAATTTGAACCCAAAGAAAATTGGTCAAAATGAATCCAGAAAAATTTGAATTTTCTCTAGGTTGAACCCAGAGAAATTCTTTGGAAAGTCCAGAATTTCTCTAGAGAGAATTTCTCTCAAATTTCCAAAAGCAATTTTACCTCAAACACAAGAATTCAACATCAAAAACACTAAAATCAAACTCGATTCACTCACAAATTCTCGTATGATCAAATTCAAAAAACAGAGACAGAGAGAGACTAACTAGAACTTCTCTGGAATTTCTCACCTCCATTGAAGAACTTCACAGTGGAATACCTCAAATAACACCCAGCATTCAACCCTCTACCTTCCCTATTAGGCACACACCTTCTCACCTCACCCGCCGCCTTCTCCAAACACTCTCTACACCCACCACTACTCACACTCCTCAAACACTGTGCCAATCCATAAAACCCTTTCCCTTTCCCTACCGCAAACCCTCCGTTCACCACCGCTTCTTGAATCACATCACTAATCACCTCCCCAACCCTACTCTCAAAACCCAACTCCCTACAACACATCAGTAGCAGCACAATTCACAGTGTCTCAAGCTGAATCGACGCTTTAATTGAAGAATCAAAGCTCTCGTATCGTAAAAAACAGCCATCGAGGTAGATTTGAGCTGAGATTGAGGAGAGACAATGGGGGATTCGGGTCCGACTCGCAGCGAAATAGAGGAGACAGTCGGTGTGAGAGAGGTCTTCGAAGCATTGGAATAGACCAAAAATGGTTGAATTGATAACGATACGCCGGAGACCATGATGTTCACGTGGCCGGTGTGGGTGAACCTGAACTTCTCGAAAAAGATTATGGGGCGGTCGTCCGCGATGATTTTTAGGTTGTCGATCTCACCGGTGGCACTGGGGACGAGGAAAGAGATCAGGGCGGCCACGAGGATCGCCACGAAGTGTGTTTCGACATTTTCTAGAGAGAGAGAGAGAGAGAGAGAGAGAGAGAGATCGTGACGGTTAAAGGGTCATTATAAGCGTAATAATTTCATTGGAATGAGAGAGAGTCAAATTTCTCTGATATGATATACGGGTGTGGGTTTAGGGACCTTAGACATCAAAAAATAATATTGTAGATCTCTTCCATTACTAAATATGAGAGGGACCTTAGACTAATTTTCTCAACAAAAAAAAAAAAATAGAAAAAGCAAAAACATACGGAAAACCAAAAATTCAATTTTCTAAAAAGTAAATTCTAAATTCTAAAAGCAGGTATTCTCTTTAAAAAAAAAGTTAAAAAAAAAAAACAAAACAAAACAAAATGTATGGGGATATTTAATTATTTGAACAATGAAAAAAACTGTAAATAAGATTCGAAATATTCATGCTCTTCATTTCACTTTTACTATTTGTCTAGAATTTTAATTGAAAAAGCATAGCTTGTTCATTTCTCAATATTACCAATGTTCATGTAAAACACTGAACTTTGAATCATACCCAATAAAAGTAAATATGAAAACTAAAATTGAACATTTTTTTTATTTAGGAAAAAATAGATATATTTTATTAATGATAATAAAACATTACAAAAAGAGAGAAAAAGACATAATAAAAAAAACGCCAGTCAACAACTAAACTGCGATGCCATGCTCTATTTGAAAGTAGCACAACTTTATTATTTATATTATATTCTCAACATCATGTAATAATAAGAAATTACACAAATTTATAAGGAGCTGAGAAGTGAAAATTTTGGATTGGAAACAAACGAGAGGAACTCTTTATCAGTTTCAAGTTTCGCCAGATCGCCCTTATTCATAAAAATCAATGATTCTATGCCGTCACCCAATTTAGTAGGAAAGAAAACAACCATATTATCAAGATTTATTACACCTGAAGTCACCCATACAGGCCTTCCCCATCCGAAATCAGTTTCATATAGCGGAAACCCAGCTATGCTCGAAAACATAAAAGTAAACACCGTCTCTCCTCCTCCTCCTCCTTTATTACCACCCTCTTCTTTCTTGGAATTCAAGCCCCATACCACCACCACCCCACCCTCCTCTTGGAGTTTCCTTACATAATCGCTGTTAACTTTTCTTATCCCATCTCTCATCTGAGTGACCAAGCTACCACAATCCTCCCCTATAGCGCCGTTTTCCAATGCCAGTGGTGCTAATATTTTCTATGGCAAATCGACTAAGGTTACCATAATATGAATTAGGCAAAGGTGGATTGAGTCTCGTGCGCAAGTTCACCCCTTGAATCACCTGGTATCTAATTCTTTCTCCACATACCGCCTCTTCTCGAGTAGCGGCCTTATATCTGCACCATATAAAAGTAGAAAGTGCCTCAACACGAGTTGGATTATTATGTATGGTTTTGTTGTTGGCAGTGACAGTAGTGGCGGTGGGAGAGGTGTATTTGGCTTTAAGAGTAGAGATGGCAGAGCCGCTAAACACGAAGCTTTTTGCAATGATCTTGTTTTTTGTAGTGCCAACGCCGTACTTGTGGTAATTGGAATTGGGATTAAGTGTAGGGGGAAAGATGTTGGCCGAACCAAATTGGGGATAAACCAAATTGCTATGATCTCCACGACTAACAGCTGCCCAGAATTTCATAACATAACTACTGATAATGCATCTGCTATCTTGTTGGAAGTACATAATCCTGTTAGAGAAAGAGCAAAATAAAAAAAATAAAAAAAAAAGAGAGTAAAGAAGTACTTGGATTTATTTACTCACTACAAGAAATTGAAGTTTTAGAGACAAAAATAATTTGTCTGTAATAATTATACTTTTTAGGACAAAATGAAAGAATTTCTAAAAAAATATATTTAATCATACTACTACATGTTGAAGACAAAGCTATTTGGTTGCAAAAAGGTTAGTAACTTTTTACCAACAACTTTAATTGGTCTCCAATAAACTAACTCATACATTATTTTATTTTCATTGTTTGAGCTTCAATAGTCGGGATTTCATTTCATTCTCCACACCACTCTCTCTGTCTCTCTCGATTGAATCCCTAAATCTCGATCGATCGTATCGATCGTGTCTTAGCTTGAATCTTCGAAGCTAAAAGATCTGGAGCTAAAAAGGACTGAAAGAGGGAAAACAATACTAATTAATCATATACTTGAATTGCCATTGAAGAGAGATAGGTCAATCTTAAGGTAAAATATTCGTATCCATAAGCTCATGAATGACATTTCAATGAAGCCCTTGAGAAAAAGACGTCATGGATGAGTTGTTCTGTTTTGTAGGTCGATGTAATTACAATTTACAATCTCTTCATTGAATAGTTGAATGCTACAGACAATGCTTATTGCACTAGCCTTATAAATTGGAAATGATATTTTTGAAATCTCTATCAGTTTATGATATACAATCAAATATTACGTATTAATGAATCAGAGTATGGTATTTGTTTGTCATTGAAATATCTTTTGATTAAGCCTCTTTGAATGCGATAAGCGTGGTGTTTTTTTTTTTTTTTTGGTGTTATTTAATTTAATTTAGAGATGAACAGATGGTCTGGTGATATGTTTGATATTTTTTTGTTGGTTGTTGAGAAATCAAGGAATATGAGTTTCTGTTCAAACTAGTATTCTTAAAGTAATTGTTACAAAATCAAAAGAAAAAAAAAAAAAAAAAAAAGGAGTATGTTATGAAACTTTTAGAGACCAATTTTAGTTGTTTAAAAAAAAACATTATAACTTTTGCAGACCACTCTTAACTGTCTGGAAAAATAAAACTTTTAGACACAACTTCCACTTGTCTCAAAAACTAAAAACTTTTAGAATCAATTTGGGTTGTCTCAAAACTAAATTTTTTGTCTCCATAAATACTCCATCTGTCGTAGGTTGTAGTAGACTTTTAGAGACAAATTTTGATTGTCTCAAAATCAAGACTTTTTGCAATCACATATTTTTGTCTCTAAAAATCTATTTATTGTGACAAATGCAAAATTTTGTCGCCAAAAGTCAATTTTTGATTTTTCCGAACTAGCCATTTGGGTTAAACTTCGCGACGGACAAAATTAGTTGGCTAAAGTTTTTCCCAACAAATATTACATTTTTAGGGACTAAATAAATTTGTCCCTAAAAAGCTAATTTCTTGTAGTGACTACAATTCATGTATGAAAAAATGAAGGCCAAAACTTCACTTTATATGTCTGGTTTTCTTTTATTTAGAAATGAGTAATGATATATAAATGCAAATACGGAATGATATGATTTAATATGGACTTTTAATTTTTAAACAAAATACTTATGAAGATGACTCTCTTAAGAGTTTAATCCCAAATAAGAGGTTATAGGTTCAATTCTCCCCGAGGGAGAGTTGGGAGAGTTGAATTAGGAGGTAGGGTGAGGAAGCTAACTTCCATAAGTGTTAATTTACCAACTGACTTTTACCAATCCAAAAAAAAGAAGAAAATGAGTTTATTTAAAAAATGATATAATTAAATCATTCTTGTAAAATTACGGTTTCGATGAGGGTTAAAGTGCACTATCATAACATTCCATGTATTTGTCGAATATCTACTTGTATGGTGATGAGTGGGTCTACAAATCCAAAAAAAACAAAAAAACAAAGACCAAAAATTTGCCTAGAATATAAAATATAAGGCTGAGATTTATTTATGGAGTGGATCCATAACAAAAAGATTAAAGTTACACTGCCAAATTAAAATTGTAGATATATTTAAGTTTTGTTTTTATTTTTGTTCATAGACTTTCCAAATTAACTGTGATACAACTATTATTGCGGCTTTCATTGTTACTGTTATATCGATGATGTTGTAATAAATAATAAACTATTGTATTGAAGTTCTTTTTTCCTACATAGGATTTTTGCATCTACTTGACAAAGAAAGTGAAAGTTGAGAGTTCAAAAGCTATCCTTAAGCCTATGTTCTAAGAAATAGGGAGGAAATTTAAACCTCACCGATTTGAATGATCTAAATAAGTATATTTATTAATTTTTTTGTTGGATTTTTGGCTTTTCGAAGGGTATTTTTGTAAATGCGAGCGTGCCAGCAAGGATCAATCAGTCCTTACAGAAATTATAATTGCCAACCAATTATCAGACGATTGTGTTTTAGTTCTTTCAGCCTCAATGAAGAGGACTTTTACTGGTGGCTTGACTTAGGAGAAATTAAGAGAAATAACAGTTAATATGAAGAACAATCGAAGTATTTCATTCAACATGAACACTTACAATGGTCCAAACTCAGCCTCGAAGAGGTTTACAGCAACAGTCTACTTGGATCTACTTGAAACTACTCCTATGAATCGAAGTGCAGTGCAGGTATTTAAAGTGCAGGAAATTAAAGTACAGGAAATATAAAACTGGAAAAGAAAATATGAAGTAAAGACTGATTTGTATGATCTGAGTCTGTGAGTTTTTTCTGGGGACCTGCTTGCTATTTATACTCCTCAAGGATGACCATCGAACTGCACTTCGAACTGTCGAACTGCTCTTCCATGATTGCTGATCATGCTGCTTAGAAGTAGTTCCACTACGCCTTTCCTTGCAGTTGAACTTCCCTCTTGTATTTGAATTTGAATATGAGCAACCGTTGAAGCCACGTCATCTTATATCTCTTTATTGATCCTGTGCTACTCAGATCATGTGAGAACCAATTTTCATTGCCACGTGTACGATCAATCGAATGCCATACTTGAGCAGTCTTCCCATACTATCCTTGATTGCCACGTGTCGAACTATAATTGGCTTTTACAAAATATGTAGCCAACACTACCCCCCGCACTAATATACCCAATACTTGGTGATATTAGTGGATCACAGCCTTTCTCACGCTTTTGGAATGTGCATAGAGTCTATCTTCTGGAAACACAACCGTCATCTCTTTGGTGATCATTTGTATTAACTCTTTTTCAATTTGTTGAACGTCCCAATACCTTAGCATTCGAACAGACTATGGCTCAATCAATTTCCCTTTCCATTGATCAAGTACCCGAAGAGCCATTGAGTAATGTTGTTTCCCTCGAAAGAATCTCCACGCATTCATTGGCCACCTTACCCGCCTTTCTATATTCAGGTCATGGAAGCCTTTGCAAATTACCAACCTTTGGACTACGAATACATTGTCCTTAATCCTTCGATTCCACAAGTTGCAGATACAGATACAAGAAGTTCTTCCTCTGACTCCCCCTTGCACTTCGAACAACGAACTATTCTCAAACCTTTGATTTGGCAAGTTACAAATATGGATTTAGGAAACTCCTCTTCACAAAATTCTGCATGGGATGAAGTTGCAACTTCTTCCTCTTCTGGGGTTTCTGACTGGACAAGTTGGTCCACATCAGAGCCCTGGGATTTGAGGGAACGAATTACCACATTTTGTTTGAGTTCACTGACCCTTTAGAATTTCCTTCTTACGCTCGAAGTTCAGTGGTCTACCCCTACGTGCCCATTGACCATCGACGTAGTTTGGAGGAGAATTTGCTTGTAGCATGGTACACATCTTCCATGCCTACAAAAATAATGCATGCTACCCGGCACCTAGAAGAAGCACAAGGGTACAACCCATCATTCTTAGTCAAAAAGGCGAAGATTTGCTCTTCTGACTGGCTTGATTATATTAATGCCTTGTTTCCTTCCACCCCATACCATCTCCCATAATAGAAGCATCCACACCTTATTCTCCATCTTCTGAAGCAGAAGCATCTATCCCTTCTCCTCCACCAACTCTTTGCTGGACAGAAAAAACTGAGGCTTGCACTCCCCCTGAATGAAGTTTTTTCACCTTACAAACCTCCATCATTTCCTACTCCAGTTGAGCGAAAACAAGCTCAACTTCTGCTTGCAGCTTCTCTCTCACTTGCCTTTCAATGTTCTTGAGGACGTAGTCCCTTTCAAGAACTTTCAATGGGCTTGTGATATTCTGACTAGGAGCCATGTCCTTAATCCCCTTGCCCAAGCAGAACTTCACATGTTCCTGGACCAACTCCCATTGCTCCTTTACTGGCATCGAAATTCTAAGGCTACTACGCAATCCTTAGACCAACTTTCGTCTCTTCGAATTCATGCCCAGTACGAAGCAGAGAACTTCATCGAAGAATTCGATGATTTCAAGAATATAAAGATTCTACGTATTGGGATGATTTGATCATAGACGAAATGGAGCAAAAATTGAGAGAGGAAGCCTTCGAAATAAAGGCTGAAGAGCTCTACTACGAAGTGAGAGCACATCAACTCATGCAGCCAACTTTAGAAGAAATAGAGGATATAAGTCATCTATCCCAGGCTGCAGCTACTATTGATTTCTATATTAGCATTTGTCAAGCTGCCAAGGCTGAGGCTGAGAAATTGGTTGGCGACCAGAGTTTTGTTTCCCAAGTGCATACCGAGGTATCAACTCTGAAAGAACAACACTCCTCTGCCTCCCACTTTCGAGTCCAACTGCTGGAGAAGAAAGCTCAACTTGAAGAGGAGCTAGCTGCAGTAAACCAAGCCTTGGTTCGAACTGACACTAAATTGCAAATCACTAACCAAGAACTGGCCGATCGCAAAGAAGACATGGCTACAGCTATTCAACTAGTTCCCTCACTTAGCAATAGGAAATCTATTGTACAAAAACAATTAAGACATTGCAATGATTTCTGGACCAATTTGTGGCACAATGTACTTAATTCTTTATAAAAGAACAAATTTTGTCTATCACTTGAGCGGTCTTCTATTTTTGTATTCAATGTTTATTTTATTCCTTGTGTTTCCCAAATGGTTGGAAAATATGGCTTCAAATATCTGCCATTAATCTTTTTGGGATGTACATACCCATTCAGATTTCTCAAATGGTATGCTCCAAAAGGCAGAACTCTATGAACTTGATATGGTCCTTCCCAGTTAGGTGACCATTTGCCAAACTTATGGCTTTTAATCCCTATTGGGAGTATTGTTTTCCATACCAAATCACCTTCATCAAAGCCAATGTGTTTGACTTTCTTGTTATAATTCTTCGCTGCTTTCTTCTTTTGAAAAAGAATGCTATTTAATGCCAAAATTCTGGCTTCATCTATGCCTTCTAACTCCAAGCACATACTTTGATGGTATTGCTCAGGATCTAACTGATCTTGGCATCTTACCCTCAAAGATTTGACATTAATTTCCACAGGTAAAACTGCATCATGCCCATATACTAAGGCATAAGGAGTGACTCCTGTGCTTGATCTTGGGGAGGTTTTGTAAGCCCATAAGACATCCAACAGAAGGTTATGCCAATCCCTGGGATTATCCTCCACAACCTTTTGTATTCCTTTTTTCAAGGACTTGTTAGATGATTCAGCTTGACCATTGGCTTGTGCATAATAAGGTGTGGAATTAACAAGGCTAATTCCAAACTCTGCCACAAAAGATTTCACCATTTTCCCATCGAATACAGTCCCATTATCCACAGTAATGTTTTGCGGGATGCCAAATCTATGGATCAAGTCTTTAATGAACCCAATGACCTCTGTTTGATCTACAGCCTTATATGGCTTGGCTTCGACCCACTTGGTGAAATAATCAGTGGCCACTAGAATGAAACAATGATGCTTCGAAGAAGGTGGGTGTATTTTTCCCATCATATCCATGGCCCATCCTCTAAATGGCCAAGGCTTTATTACTACTGCATGTAGGTCAGTTATGGGCACATGCCTTATTGTGCCATGCTTTTGACATGCCTGGCAACCCTTTGCATATTCTATGCAGTCTTTAAGGATAGTTGGCCAATAGTAGGAATGCCTTCGAAGCAACCATCTCATCTTCACACCCGGTTGATGAGCACCACAAATGCCTTCATGAACCTCAGCCATAGCTGTTAATGCTTCTTTTGGGCCTAAACATTCCAGCAATAAGCCATCTCCCCCCCTTTTGTAGAGAGCATTGCCATATATCATATATTGCATAGACTGCAATTTGATTTTCCTGCTGGCCTTCGAAGATGGACCAGCCAAGTATTGCATTATTGGATGCCTCCAATCTTGTTTTTGTAGGTCATTGTGATTGACTTCCAAGACCACATTCCTTTTATTCAAAGGTTGTATTAATCTTTGATATGTTGTTTGGCTTATGTCCCTTTGGGTGTTATCCCTTCTCTTGAAGTTCGAAGCTTTCTGAGCTACATCATTAGCCTATTGTTCAAGAATCTTGGAACATGAGTTTAATATTTGCTATGAACTGAGAAAGCAAATGCAAGGCAACAACATAGTATGGCAAAATACTTATGCTTTGACCTTGAAAACCCCTTTCACTTGGTTAACCACCAATTGAGAGCTCCAAATATGTTCAACTGCATAGTACTTGTAATCCAATAAGAA
>JAPPVO010000473.1:0-29768 GCA_030407325.1 Camellia japonica | reverse complement strand
CATGGTCCTGGAGGCTCTTGTCCTTTTCCAGTTCAATTGTTATGTGCAATGTTTGACATGGTAATAATGTAACCATTGCAACACTAAGGAGCCAAAATACCTGCGTCATCACCATTGGGAATCTGGTCTTTGGATAAACTTGCAGTTTGTAGTGAGTTCTTTCAATGACCTTCACTTAGTTGAAGCCAAACCAAGTAACACAAGACTTCATTTATACAAAAAAAGAAAAAAAGGTTCATTTGTTAGTCTTTCATTCTATTTCCAAATATTACTAAGAGAATTTAGGAGTTTGTAAACTTCATATTTTACAAGTTATCATTCTTTTATTATACATGTACGAGCACGAAATAATCTTCCGTATAATTCTGTTGATCAAGTTTTCACTCCTCCAAACGTCATCGCTTTACTACCTGAAAACATTAAACGTAAGCTAGCCGGCGGGTTGTGTGTCGGAAACCTCTCCGATGCCTAAGTCAGCAAATAGATAATAAACACAAAAGCTCTGTGTATTTATGAGTACAAATTATGATACCTGCTATAAGCTTTTTAAATTCTGCCTGGCACAATCTTAGTAGGATTCCAACTCTCCTTATAAGAGTTCCTAGGAATCACACTCCTAGTGAAGAGTGGTTATCCTGATAACACTCTACTCACTACCAACAAGTAAGATGGTTTGCACAATCTTAGTAGGACTATACTCTCCTTAGCAGAGTCCTCCTAGGAGTCTCAAGCCCAAGGATAATGCTTATCCTTAAAACACCATCATCATTGCAAGCCAAGTGAGATGGCTGAACCCTTTCCTCAGCTGACACTACGGTCAACCAAGTTACTTCGGCTCCGTGTTCAACATGGGCGAACCATGATGACCCTACCACCGGTTGGCATCCTGCCGAGCTACACCTAGCTCGGCCCATCGCCCTGCTATCATCTCGGTCAGAAGGTAGATAGGTCCCAATTCCACCAACACATCCAACCATCCTGGTACCTACCTCGGCCTAAAGCCAAAATACAAAAATCTCCTTGGCCCATTGCGTGGTCCAACTTCCAAAGAAGACTCGTCTTAGCTCGGCTCAATTGTTCACAAATTACCCTCTCATACATATCAGTGTTTGTTTTTTTTATTTAACTAACGTCGGTGCTTAGAACATTTTGGGCATTTGTAACACCCTCGTACTGATTACCGATAAACCACTGAATTATATACTGATTACTGCTAAATTGAATTGATAATGACTGATAATTGAATTAACTGAAGTACTGAACAGACTGATTGAAATCGAAACTGAAATTGAATAAGTTTATTTATTGAATTGCATATTGCATCTGTTTGATTTATGATTATCTGTTTGAATTATATGTTTAAACTGCTAATTGAAGGCCTTATCGGCGGCCGAATGGAGAACCGTTTAGTGTTTTGTAATCGGTAGAATATTTGTGATTTAATGGTATAATTATCTGAAAATTGATTAGGAATGATTAAATCAGATTAAATTAAGTCAATTAAAGAGTTTGACGTAATTACGGTAATGCCATTGAGTGGAGTTTTGTTTAATCATAGTTGAGGCCTTGTTTATATCATATCAAAACACATTCATCAGCCTTTTCTCCTTGCTCCACCGAATTTAGAGAGGAAGAGAACAAGACTTAGGTTTATTTTGTTGTTTTGGCTTGCATTGTTTGAAGATTTGAAGTAAATTGAAGTGTATTGGCAAGATTGAACTCTCACACCTTGAATACAAGATTTAGGTAGGTTATTCATCTCCTTATTGTTGTCTTGAGCTAAATCTTGCTTGGGTTTTTGCATCATTGTAGAATCAAGTCATGTTTTAGTTCATATGTTGAATTAGAACTCCATTGTTGCATGCATGTAAGAATTGATGAGTTTAAATTGATTTCATGGCAAGATGGTGCATGCATGTTCACATTTTTGTATAAGTCCATGTTTTCATAATGTTTACCAACTATTGAGCTCATTAGAGCCAGATTTGAAGCTTGAACTTGGTTTAAACTTCATGCATTTCATGTTTGAAAATGTTCTTGAAAATGGGTTGAAAATGGCTTGAATTGACTCACCTTTGGCCCTTGCATGTGTAAATTGGCTTTTGAAACTTGTTGTATATTGTATTGGGATGTATTTTCCAGAATTTGGGGCCAAGAGGTTGAGTTTTGGATGTTTGAATGCTTAGTTCGAACTTGGGAGACAAATCTGGAAATTCCAGATTTGGCTTCCTCGCTCGAGCGAAGGATTCCTCGCTCGAGCGAGCCCTTTGGTTTTGCAAGCTCGCTCGAGCGAGCATCGAGCGTGCATCGCGCGTAAAAATCGAGCATCCAGTACTTTTACTGTTCATCAGGTCGCTCGAGCGAAGGATTGTTCGCTCGAGCGAAGCCTTTGATTTTGGAAGCTCGCTCGAGCGAAGGAAGGCTCGCTCGAGCGAGGAGCCTGTTTTCAGCAACTTTTGAAAAATGCCTTCCAACTGTATTTTTGCATCCTCATCCCATTCTAGGCATTCTTAGGCCTAGTTTAAGACATTTAATGAGGATTTAGACGTAGAACCACACCGAGGAAATTTAAGGATTCAATTATCATCCTTCCCGACTGTTAAACTTAGTGTGCGTTCTATTTGTTAACTGTTTAGGGTTGGCGACTGGAGAGACGCGCTCTAGCACATTGTAGCCCAATCACTGTGAGTAACAATTGTATAAAGATATGTTCAAAATGGCTATCTTTTGAATACCAAACTGAACTGTTTACTGAACTGTTTACTGAACTGGAATTATTTACTGAATGAATGTATGTCCTTTATTTCTGAACTGTATTGTGGCATCCTTAGCACTACTGTTACTGACTGTTACTGTTACAGAGATCTCTGTCGGTTCCCTTGTGGAACCATACTGTTTACTGAATGACTGGCCATCATTACTGTTCGGTCTTTTGACCTACTGTTACTGTTACGCTAATGGATGTACCACATATGACTGTTTATTGTACTGAACGACTGTAATACTGATTGAAATAATGAACTGTTTTCATTACTGTAAGGACATTACATTCTTAACCTCTTTATACATTATGTTATTCACTGGGCTTTAGCTCACTGCTCATATATATATGTAGGTGTACAGGCACCGGACCAGAGCTAGAAGCGTCGGGGGTTATTCCAGTTTTGTCAGCCAGCCTATGTGCCTCACTGTGAGGTTCCGTGTTGCCATGTCATGGCTTTGGGATTTTGTTTTGAGTTTTTCCCATCGGTCTCCTCACAGTTTTGTATCATTGTATAAACTGAATGTTTACTGTACTGTTACGGAGGGATTAAGTCCCTGTACTGAATGTTTGTGTGATTGTATAGACCGTACTGTTTGAACTGTATGAATGCATGAAAAATGTTTTTGGCATACAGATTTTCACAGCTCAATGGACACTAGTTATTTACTGTATTGGCTTCCGCCAGGCCCTGAATCTGTTATACTGTATTACTGTTAAGCAGGCCTTCGGTAATTACGGATTACTGGCCGGTTACGGTGCTAAACCCATAGGGCCGGGTTTGGGTCGTGACAGAGTGGTATCAGAGCGATACTTAACCACGAGTTATACCGCACACACGTGTCCAAATGAGCTATAGGGTGTCCTAGAAAGCAATTAGGGCATCTCATGAATTTGAAAAGTGTGTGCTTATGACTGATTGATTAAGTGTTAAATGTTAAACTGTCTAATTGTACAACTGCCTATAATGATAACTGTTATAACTGTTTATAGTGAAATGGATAACATAAACACTGCAAATGAAACTGGATCATCATCCTCTGAGGCCAGAATGGCCAGACTTGAGCTAATGATGGGACTGATAATTGAAAGATTGGACAACAACAGAACCAACCGCCCCACCTCCTCCTCCTCCTCCGGTGCAACCGGAACAGAATGTACAGAATGTGAATGCTAATGAGGTGGACATTATTGCACTGACCCATAAGTTCAGCAAGTTGAAACCGCCATCCTTTCAGGGAGGCCTTGAACCATTGAAAGCTGAGCTTGGATTTTAGAGACAGAAAAGTTGTTCGAGGTTTTCCGTGTTCGAGGCACACAAGTACTGTTGGCACCTTCACCTTCAGGAAGAGCGAGAAGATGGTGGATGTTACTCGTGATGATGATGTTGTTATGACTTGGGCTCAGTTTAAAGAGTCCTTCTTTGAAAAATATTTTCCTCAGTGCATCAGGGACAGAAAAGTGACTGAGTTTGAACAGTTAAGACAGGGCAAGACGTCTGTTGCCGAGTATGAGAAGCAATTTACCGAACTTGCTAGGTATGCACCACATATGGTGGATACCGATTATAAGAAGGCCAGGAGGTTTGAAGGCGGCCTTAGTGTTGCTATTCAGGATCGGATAAGTGTTTTGAAAATGCCAACTTATGTGGGTGTTCTCGACCGGGCATTGATGGCCGAGACGAATATTGCAGCAGTGAAACAATCCGAAACACCAACAACTGAGTGGCAAGGTAAAAGGCAGGGTTTCAAATTCAAGAAAGGCAAGCATGATTCTGCAAATAAGAAACAGAATACGGGGTCGACAACCAGCCCCAGCCAAGGGAGTGGATTTACTCCACCCTGCTCCATATGTGGCAACAAGCACAAAGGGGTTTGCTATCAGATTCTGGAGCTTGTTTTAGGTGTGGCAAGGTGGGCCACAGAATTAAAGACTGTCCCTCTGCCCCGCAATCCAGTAGTAAAGCTGCACCGAGCGTAGCAGCATCAAATGTAGCACCGAAGCCTAACCCCAAAGCTACCGGGAAAGAGCCTATGAGGCAGGGCCGAGTGTTTGCCCTAGTACCGGGAGACGTGCAGAATACCGAGACTGTTGTGTCAGGTATCCTCTCTATTTGTGCTCAAAATGCATATGTATTGATTGATTCGGGGTCTACACATTCTTATGTGTCACATGCTTTCTCACGAAAATTGAATAGACCCTTAGAGCCTATGAATTACTTGTTAGCAGTATCATCACCTGTTGGGGGATCCATGACATGTGCATATATATATCCTGCTTGTGAGATTATTGTTGGGGATATGCATTTGTTTATTGATTTACTGCCATTGAATATCGATCATTTTGATGTAATATTGGGGATGGATTGGTTACAAAAGTATCATGCCACTATAGACTGTGTAACAAAACAAGTAGTTTTCCGTCCACCGGGCTTACCGGAATTTGTGTTTAATGGAATTGGAGTAGTACCCCCCGTATCTGATTTCTTCTGTAAAAGCTGTTAGACTGATTAGAAAGGGGTGTAAAGGATATCTGTGTTCTGTGTTGACTGTGCCTACTGATGATAGTGTTAAAACTGATATGAATTGTATTCCTATAGTCAGAGAATTCCCAGATGTGTTTCCAGATGAATTGCCAGGGGATTTGATTGACAGGGAAATTGAATTTACTGTGGATGTGATTCCGGGTACACAGCCGATATCGAAAGCTCCTTACAGAATGGCTCCAACTGAACTGAAGGAATTGAAAGTGCAATTGCAGGAACTGTTAGACAAAAAGTTTATCAGACCCAGTACTTCACCGTGGGGTGCACCTGTTTTGTTTGTAAAGAAGAAAGATGGCTCACTGAGACTGTGTATTGATTACCGCGAACTGAACAAGGTAACTGTAAAGAATAAATATCCATTGCCACGTATTGATGATTTATTTGACCAGTTACAGGGTGCACAAGTGTTTTCCAAAATCGATCTCAGATCGGGATATCACCAAGTGAAAGTCAAACCAGAAGACATCGGTAAAACTGCTTTCAGAACAAGGTATGGACATTATGAATTTTTGGTTATGCCGTTCGGAGTCACGAATGCCCCAGCTGCATTTATGGACCTTATGAACAGAATTTTTAAACCGTACCTTGATGATTTCATTGTAGTATTTATTGATGACATCCTGATTTATTCTAAGACTGCTGAAGAACACGAACACCATCTAAGACTTGCCCTACAGACCTAAGGGAACAGAAACTGTATGCTAAACTGTCTAAGTGTGAATTTTGGCTTGACCATGTAATGTTTCTAGGACATGTTATTAGCAAGGATGGAATTTCTGTTGATCCTCAGAAAATTGAAGCTGTAGTGGACTGGCCTAGACCGACAAATGTGACTGAAGTCCGAAGCTTTTTGGGATTGGCTGGATACTATAGAAGATTTGTTAAAGACTTCTCCAAAATTGCCCTACCATTGACTCAGTTAACTCAGAAGGGACATCATTTGACTGGACTGACCAAAGGGAGACAGCGTTCCAAGAATTGAAAACCAGACTTGTGACTGCACCGATCCTGACTCTACCCTCAGGTACAGATGGTTACACTGTTTTTAGTGATGCTTCTCATAAGGGTTTGGGATGTGTTTTAATGCAGAATGGGAGAGTTATTGCTTATGCTTCCCGACAGTTGAGACCACACGAAAAGAATTACCCAACCCATGATCTTGAACTTGCTGCAGTGGTTTTTGCATTGAAAATTTGGCGTCACTATTTGTATGGGGCAACATGTGAAGTATACACCGACCACAAGAGCTTGAAGTATTTCTTCACACAGAAAGAATGAACATGAGACAGCGGAGATGGCTTGAACTGATCAAAGATTATGACCTACAGATTCTGTATCACCCAGGGAAAGCCAATACCGTTGCTGATGCTTTGAGCCGGAAATCGATTGGGAACATAGCCTGTTTGCTGACTGGACAGAAAGAATTGCTTTGTGACATTGAAAAGTTTGAAATTGAAGTTGTCTTGAAAGAACAAGGTGGAACCTTAGCTGCCATTACTGCCCAACCAGCATTGATTGAAGAGATTAAGGAGAAACAGCAACTGGATGATTACTTGAAGAAAATCATCGAAGAGAGAGATTCAAAACCGAGACCGGGGTTCAAATTTGACAACAATGTACTGAAATTTCAAGATAGACTGTGTGTACCAAATGACACTGAATTGAAAAGAAGAGTTCTCCAAGAAGGCCACAGTTCGAAATTTTCTATCCACCCGGGGAATACGAAAATGTATCAAGATTGAAACAGAATTTCTGGTGGCCGGGAATGAAGAAAGAAATTGCCGACTTTGTGTCTAAGTGTCTTCATTGCCAACAAGTCAAAGCTGAACATCAACGACCTGCCGGATTACTGCAACCCTTACCCATACCAGAGTGGAAATGGGAGCATATCACGATGGATTTTATCGTTGGATTACCTCGCTCCAGAAAGGTATGGATTCTATTTGGGTTATTGTTGATAGATTGACTAAGTCTGCACACTTCCTACCTGTCAAGACAATCTATAATGCGGATAAATTGGCTGTTATCTATATTGATGAAATTGTTAGACTGCACGGAGTGCCTGTGTCTATTGTTTCTGACAGGGATTCGAAGTTTACATCGAGGTTCTGGCAAAGCCTACAGACTGCATTGGGTACCGAATTGAGGCTGAGTAGTGCCTATCATCCTCAGACAGATGGACAGTCAGAAAGACCATCCAGACTTTAGAGGATCTACTGAGAATGTGTGTCCTTGATTTCCAAGGGAACTGGGAAAGTCATTTACCATTGGCTGAATTCGCCTACAACAACAGCTACCATTCGAGCATTGGTATGGCGCCTTTCGAGGCATTGTATGGCAGAAAGTGTAGATCTCCAATTTGCTGGGCAGAAGTTGGGGATGGGCCGTTGCTTGGGCCCGAGATTGTGTATGAGACGACTGAAAAGATCAAACTGATACAGCAAAGATTGAAAACTGCACAGAGTAGACAGAAAAGTTATGCGGATGTTAGAAGACGGGATAGAGAGTATGAAGTGGGTGATCACGTGTTCGTGAAAGTGACACCAATGAAAGGCCAGACTCGTTTTGGAGTCAAAGGCAAATTAGCGCCGCGGTATGTCGGACCGTATGAAGTGATTGAGAAGGTTAATCCGGTGGCGTATCAAGTTGCACTTCCTCCTGAGATGGAGCATATGCATAACGTCTTCCACATTTCGATGTTGAGGACTATCTTCGAGATCCGTTTCATGTGATTGAGCCTACCCGAGTAGTGTTGAGTGATGACTACACTTATGAGGAACGGCCTATACAGATTGTAAACCGACGGATCAAGAAACTGAGAAACAAGGAAATTCCGCTAGTGAAAGTAGACTGGCAGAATCATGGTGGTGTGTATGCCACTTGGGAAAGGGAAGATGACATGGCGAAAAGATATCCTGATTTGTTTCCACTGAATCCTGTTTTCTTCCAAACTGAAGGTAACTCGAGTTTAGAGGACTAAACTCCTTATAAGGAGGGGAGACTGTAACAACCCTCGTACTGATTACCGATAAACCACTGAATTATATACTGATTACTGCTAAATTGAATTGATAATGACTGATAATTGAATTAACTGAAGTACTGAAGACTGATTGAAATCGAAACTGAAATTGAATAAGTTTATTTATTGAATTGCATATTGCATCTGTTTGATTTATGATTATCTGTTTGAATTATATGTTTAAACTGCTAATTGAAGGCCTTATCGGCGGCCGAATGGAGAACCGTTTAGTGTTTTGTAATCGGTAGAATATTTGTGATTTAATGGTATAATTATCTGAAAATTGATTAGGAATGATTAAATCAGATTAAATTAAGTCAATTAAAGAGTTTGACGTAATTACGGTAATGCCATTGAGTGGAGTTTTGTTTAATCATAGTTGAGGCCTTGTTTATATCATATCAAAACACATTCATCAGCCTTTTCTCCTTGCTCCACCGAATTTAGAGAGGAAGAGAACAAGACTTAGGTTTATTTTGTTGTTTTGGCTTGCATTGTTTGAAGATTTGAAGTAAATTGAAGTGTATTGGCAAGATTGAACTCTCACACCTTGAATACAAGATTTAGGTAGGTTATTCATCTCCTTATTGTTGTCTTGAGCTAAATCTTGCTTGGGTTTTTGCATCATTGTAGAATCAAGTCATGTTTTAGTTCATATGTTGAATTAGAACTCCATTGTTGCATGCATGTAAGAATTGATGAGTTTAAATTGATTTCATGGCAAGATGGTGCATGCATGTTCACATTTTTGTATAAGTCCATGTTTTCATAATGTTTACCAACTATTGAGCTCATTAGAGCCAGATTTGAAGCTTGAACTTGGTTTAAACTTCATGCATTTCATGTTTGAAAATGTTCTTGAAAATGGGTTGAAAATGGCTTGAATTGACTCACCTTTGGCCCTTGCATGTGTAAATTGGCTTTTGAAACTTGTTGTATATTGTATTGGGATGTATTTTCCAGAATTTGGGGCCAAGAGGTTGAGTTTTGGATGTTTGAATGCTTAGTTCGAACTTGGGAGACAAATCTGGAAATTCCAGATTTGGCTTCCTCGCTCGAGCGAAGGATTCCTCGCTCGAGCGAGCCCTTTGGTTTTGCAAGCTCGCTCGAGCGAGCATCGAGCGTGCATCGCGCGTAAAAATCGAGCATCCAGTACTTTTACTGTTCATCAGGTCGCTCGAGCGAAGGATTGTTCGCTCGAGCGAAGCCTTTGATTTTGGAAGCTCGCTCGAGCGAAGGAAGGCTCGCTCGAGCGAGGAGCCTGTTTTCAGCAACTTTTGAAAAATGCCTTCCAACTGTATTTTTGCATCCTCATCCCATTCTAGGCATTCTTAGGCCTAGTTTAAGACATTTAATGAGGATTTAGACGTAGAACCACACCGAGGAAATTTAAGGATTCAATTATCATCCTTCCCGACTGTTAAACTTAGTGTGCGTTCTATTTGTTAACTGTTTAGGGTTGGCGACTGGAGAGACGCGCTCTAGCACATTGTAGCCCAATCACTGTGAGTAACAATTGTATAAAGATATGTTCAAAATGGCTATCTTTTGAATACCAAACTGAACTGTTTACTGAACTGTTTACTGAACTGGAATTATTTACTGAATGAATGTATGTCCTTTATTTCTGAACTGTATTGTGGCATCCTTAGCACTACTGTTACTGACTGTTACTGTTACAGAGATCTCTGTCGGTTCCCTTGTGGAACCATACTGTTTACTGAATGACTGGCCATCATTACTGTTCGGTCTTTTGACCTACTGTTACTGTTACTAATGGATGTACCACATATGACTGTTTATTGTACTGAACGACTGTAATACTGATTGAAATAATGAACTGTTTTCGTTACTGTAAGGACATTACATTCTTAACCTCTTTATACATTATGTTATTCACTGGGCTTTAGCTCACTGCTCATATATATATGTAGGTGTACAGGCACCGGACCAGAGCTAGAAGCGTCGGGGGTTATTCCAGTTTTGTCAGCCAGCCTATGTGCCTCACTGTGAGGTTCCGTGTTGCCATGTCATGGCTTTGGGATTTTGTTTTGAGTTTTTCCCATCGGTCTCCTCACAGTTTTGTATCATTGTATAAACTGAATGTTTACTGTACTGTTACGGAGGGATTAAGTCCCTGTACTGAATGTTTGTGTGATTGTATAGACCGTACTGTTTGAACTGTATGAATGCATGAAAAATGTTTTTGGCATACAGATTTTCACAGCTCAATGGACACTAGTTATTTACTGTATTGGCTTCCGCCAGGCCCTGAATCTGTTATACTGTATTACTGTTAAGCAGGCCTTCGGTAATTACGGATTACTGGCCGGTTACGGTGCTAAACCCATAGGGCCGGGTTTGGGTCGTGACAGGCATGTCTTTAATCTTTTATCATTCCTAGGTTGTAGTTGTTTGATTACAAATTTTTTTAAGTACTAAAAATAGTGAATCAATTTTTCATTTCTGTTTGACAAGAAACAAATTAATGAACTTTGTATAATTTTCATTATTTTAATAATTTAAGATTTAATAGATAGGAAATACTTCAATTTTGTATGTGAAATGAAAAATTGAAAGCTAGTATTGTCACCAGAGGAGGGACGGCCGGGATTGATAGAAAAGGGAGGGGAAATGAAAATTTGCTTCCAAACAGATACTTGTGTTTTCAAAATTTTCCAAAATTTGAAAGCTATAATGGTCTTTTGTCAATAAAAATGGTTACCAAGGGTGTGTTTGGTAATGTTTACGTTTTCAGTTTATATTTACAAAAATTTTATAAAGTGATTTTTGTTTATTTTTTGTTTATTTTTAGAAAAACATAAACTACAAACGCGTTTGATAATTGACAAAATGTTTAAAAAAAATTTAAAATATAAAAAGAGTGAGAAATGACAAGTGGTGACAAGTGGCGGCGGAAGACGGTGGTGGAAAGTGGTGACGGTGGTTGGTGGCGGATGGTGGTGGGTGGTGGTGGGTGGGTGACGGTGGCGGGTGGTAGGTAGTAGCGAGTGGGTGGTAGTGGTGGTAGTGGTAGTGGCGGGTGGTGGGTGGTGGTGGCAGGTGGGTGGCAGATGGCGGGTGGTGATGGTAGCGGGTGGATGGTGGTGGTGGGTAGGTGGCGGGTGATGGTGGCGGGTGGTGGGTAATGGTGGCGGGTGGTGGGTGGTGGTGGCAAGGGGTGGCAGATGGCGGGTGGTAGCGGGTGGGTGGTGGGTGATGGTGGCAGGTGGTGGGTGGTGGTAGCAGGTGGTGGCGGCGGGTGGGTGGTGGTGGTGATGGTGGGTGGTGGGTGACGGTGGGTAGTGGTGGGTGGTGGCGGCAGGTGGGTGGTGGGTAGATGGGTGACGGTGGCGGGTAGGTGACGGGTGGTGGGTGGTGATGGCGGAAGACGGTGGTGGAAAGTGGTGACGGTGGTTGGTGGCGGATGGTGGTGGGTGGTGGTAGCAGGTGGGTGGCGGGTGATGGTGGCGGGTGGTGGTGGTGGTGGGTAGGTGGCGGGTGATGGTGGCGGGTGGTGGGTGGTGGTGGCAGGTGGCTGTGGTGGTGGGTGGCTGGTGATAGCAGGTGGTGGATGGTGGTGGCAGGTGGCTGGTGAGTGGTGGTGGCGAGCGGTGGATGGTAGCGGCGGTTGGTGAGTGGTGGCGGCGAGTGGATGGCAGGTGGGTGGTGGCTGGTGAGTGGTGGTGACGGGTGGTGGGTGGTGGTGGCAGGTGGTGGTGGGGGTGGGTGGTGATGGCGGAAGACGGTGGTGGAAAATGGTGGTAGGTGGTGTCTAGTGTTGGGTGGTAAAAAAAAAAAAACTGAAAACTCAAAATGGAAACACATTTTTTGTGTTTTCATTTTTTGGCCAAATTTATAAACTGTGACTACTGATTTATAAATCAAAAATTTTACCAAACAAATTTTTATTTGAGTTTTTAAAATTTTTGTAAATATAAACAGAAAACTGAAAACGTAAGTGTTACCAAACGGCACCCAAATGTCTTCTTGTTCTAGCATTCAAAAAATTAATAATAATACCAAAAAAAAGTTTCCAAATAGGTCAATTTTGGATAAGATTCTTGTTTTTTAACTAGTATGGTAGAGAACCTCCCAACTATTCTTTAATATATTGTGGTCATTCAACCTTCTTTAATATATTGTGGTCATCCAACAAACGACCGAATGAGATTGGGTTCAAAAAATAGATCAAGTAGGTTGGGCCAATTAGCACCTATGCAGATCAGGTTGGTAGATTGGGCCTTACTATTTTAGGCCCTTTTAGGCTTATTTTCTCAATTGTTTTTCTTTCTAGTTTGGACTTTTTTTCCTGTTCTTTATTTTATGCTATTTTATTTTCGTTTTAAAAAAACAAGGGCTTATGTGTATACCTATTTTGTCTTTTTTTTTTTTTTGGCTGAAATAAAAAGTACTTTCAATGCTTTAACAAATAAATACAGTATATATGAATCAAAAAATAAATACAGTATATAATAATATGTAAGTATATCAAATTGGGCATTGCTGCTATGTTATATCAATAATTAATTAAAAGCCTAATTTCATGCAGTCAGGTCAAATTCTGGAATCTTATATATCCGTCGATCGACTGTAACATGACTTTTAGTGATTTGCCAAACCTTAATTTGCTTGCATGTTGCATCGAAACCTTCCATTTGAGCTTTGATTAGACGAATTGACTAGATGTTTGCAAAGTCTTAATAAATATGAATCCATACTCTCTTTAGGGAAATGGGTGGCTATTGTACGGAGGGCACAATAACCACTGTTGTGTAGTCATATAGACTCATTTCGGAGCTGGTTTTGATAATCTGAATTGTTTACATAGAGTACAACATACTTACAAAAAATAAAGTTGCTTGAATATTGTTAACCCTTTCATCCATTCATATTTCTATTCAATTTTATATTTTAAATCACATTTGTAATTTATTTTTATAAATACAAATGCAATTTGATAAAATGGTTAATAATATCTTATCAACTTGATTTTTTGCAGGTATGTTTTACTTGATATACTCTAAAAAGTTAACAATTTGAATTATTAAAATGAGTCTCAAAATAAGTCTATATAGCCGCACAACAGTAATTGCTATGTCCTCTCACGGCCGCCGCCACCACATTTCCTACTCGTTAGATGCTGAATCCGGGAAGATAATTTTCATTTTATAAATGCTAGTGAAATCTGGACATCCTCAAATAATTAACAGGTTAATGTTGACGTTTAATTTTTTATTTGGAAGCTTAGGAACTTAATAAAATATAAACTATTTCTAGAATAATTTTAGAAAGGCTCTGGCTTTGGTCCAGTCCTTAATTGGACTGGACGGTGCTGTTGGGCCCGTGGGGCCCACCACGGGTCCCGTTTTAAAAATCTGAACCGTTCAATGTATAGAAATCGTCGAGTACTATATGCCTGTGAAAAATCACGTTGATCGGATATCGATAGCTATGTGATCAAATCAGTTTTTTATCAACCGTTAATTTATTCACCGTCCATTTTTTTTTATACAAAACTGATTTGATCACATAGCTATCGATATTCGATCAACGTGATTTTTCAGAAGCATATAGTACTCGACGAGTTCTACACATTCTACGGTTCAGATTTTTAAAACGGAACCCGTGGTGGGCCCCCACGGGCCCAACAGCACCGTCCAGTCCGATTAAGGACTGGACCAAAGCCAAGCCCTTTTAGAAACTAGTCCCTGTAATTTAAGTGAAGTGTCACTTTAATCCTATAGTTTTAATTTGAACAATTTGAATGCTATACTTTCAAGTTTATTATAAAATGGTCCTTTCGTCACTTACCGTTAGAATTTAAAATGAAAAAAGATTGTGTGTAAAACTACGGGATCCAAAGTAAAGTTTAAAACAAACTATAGGAATAAATTACACTAGTAGTCCCTATAATTTTATTTTATTTTTTAATTCCACTTTGATTCCTGTAGTTTTGCACATGATTTTTTTTTTTTTTTTCCGTTGAAAATTTTAACAATGCAGAAGGATAACATTGTAAAATAATTAAAAATAGGTGTCCTTACGGGCCGGTTCTATTTACCCGACTTATTTACCAGTAAGTTCTACTTATTTTTTCACCTACCAAATGCCCTAAAATATATTGTGATAAAATAAGTATTTTAGGACTTATTGGTGCATTAACAAGGTACAAAACATGTTAGAAATTGGGCGCCCATGTGGCATGGCCCTTTGAGCTTTTTGAGCCTGAACCTCTTGAACCTTATCCATGTAAGTTTGAATTTTAATTCAAACTTATTTGGATAACCATTCAGGATATCTATATCTATCATATCAATAGATATGGATAGATAGATAGATATTGGTTATATATCAGATTATATGGTTAATCTAATATATTAAATCAGATACGTATATCAGATACGTATATACGTCATGGGGTTTTTACCCATAACCCTTTTTTTCCCAGACTCTCCTCTCTCTCTGACTCTCTCCCAAAAATAACGATCAAAGCCATTTGCACTGTAGTTTGTGTGGGTGATATTCACTATTGTAATATCACCCCATTGCTGGGTTGATTGACCAGATTCAGGAAGCACGTGATTTACCCACGAGGTTCTTCGCTAAAAGGTATGATCTAAACATTTAATCCGCCGCGTTTTAATGCCTTCTGATTTACATTGGTATCAGAGCCATGTATGGGTTTTTCGTGCTTTCTTTTATCATGTGTATATTTATATATATATATATATATATATGTACACATCGATGCTCATGAATATTTATAAAAGAGAAAGAGATCCAAAATATTTCATTTTTTATGATCATTAATGTCATTTTTAAGACCATAAATGATTTTATTTTGGAAAATGGAGTCCGGAAGTATAAAAATCGGACCAGAAAACACCCTGGAAGGCGGAGCGTGGGCTGCACGCGCCACCTGACGCCGTGAGCAGCCTCCACGCGCTGGCACGCGCTTCCACGCGCTGGCCGCCATTCCGACGCGCCTGCACGCGCCCTCACGCGCGCGTCAGCGGCGCTGTCCACGCGCGAGCCGTCGGCGCCACGCACGCGCGCCACGTGCCGAGCCGCGTGCCGAGCCGCGTTCTGAGCCGCGAGCCGAGCCGTTTCCCCAGCTGGCTTGGCAGTAAGGCTCTGTTTGTTTTTTTTTAAATTCTGAATCGCGTTAATTGGCCATAATTTATTCGTTATAGCTTTGTTTTAAGCATGGTTGGTACCGTTAGACTCAGAATTAAATTTTGTATCTTCTGTAAAATTTTGAAATTTTACGAAAAAAAAATATTTTTCTGTGTTAATAATTCATTTTTTATGCTTTAAATGATTCTGGTATTGCATAAATAATTTTCTGGAGTTGAAATTTTTATTGTGGACTTCTGAAATGTTTTACTATCTACTGGTAATATTGTCTCAGTTTATCAGTTTCTGGATTTTTTATTTCTAATTTTATGTGTGTTTATTAGTTATTTAAAATTCCAGAAAATTTCAGAAAATTCCAGAAAATTTCAAAATGATGTACATTTTAATTATGGCATAATCTGAATATTTTTTCTGTTTATCAGTTTCTGGATTTTTTATTTCTAATTTTATGTGTGTTTATTAGTTATTTAAAATTTCAGAAAATTTCAAAATGATGTACACTTTAATTATGGCATAATCTGAATATTGAATACAGCATATTTTTTTTTGGGTTTGTAATATGTTGTAATTAAAGAAGCATGATTAGTTATTTATTTATTTATTTAAAATTCCATTATTAAATAAATATAGCATGAGCTGATTGTAAATCTACATTATGATGTTGTTGTATGGAATTATAATTTTTTATCATGCTTTTAGACATGCCATAATCAGTGGGAGGTTATT
Source organism: Camellia japonica (assembly GCA_030407325.1). NCBI lineage: Eukaryota > Viridiplantae > Streptophyta > Magnoliopsida > Ericales > Theaceae > Camellia > Camellia japonica. The sequence goes on along the minus strand of JAPPVO010000473.1, from coordinate 13,574 downwards.
CGGTTGAGAGAAATCTTTGTAGATTAACTCCCGAAAACCAATATTTTGCGCATAAATTAAATTAAATTTTGGATAATTGTCACTGTGGCGCAGAGATGATTACGAGCATAGCGGATTTTCGATCTTGCGACTTGTGTAATATTGTCACTATATTAATTTAGATTTTTGTGGCAAAATTATTATGCTAATCAAATTAATCCCAATGCGAATTTCTCACTAAATTGATTCAGCTTATGGAAGTTAATTTGGTTGACCTAGACTTAGTAAAGATGTTCAAATGTGAACAATATAATCCCATTCTTTAGATGAGCAAAAGTCTTGGAGACTTTAGGTCAGACCTTTATTGAGCCAAAGTAAGGAAACATGACTCAAAGTCGCCGTGTTTTGTTGCCTTGTTTGGCATAATGAAAACTAATGTGTGCGCTATGGTTAGCGGCACGCTACGTAGTTTTGGTGACGAGTTTTGGAGTTATGAAATTAGTAAGCCCTCAATAAATCTGTATATGATCTTGACTATTGAGCTGCGCGGATTGACTTTGTAATTTTGACTTGTAAATAATGTTACATCATTGGATGAAGTAACATTCAAGAGTCACGTCATCCAAGAAATGCGAGCTTAAATAAATTAGTCATTAAGTGTAAGACGAGTAGCCAGTATGAGCAGTGTTTTGCTCTCTACCCAATTATTGGGAGTGGATGGAGCAAAATTTCATGCACTATAATAGTGTGCGTTGAAATATCACGTGAAGTTAAAAGATTAGCGCTTAGAAGCTGCAAAATCTATTAACGCTAAGTGAAAAGATTAGCGCTTAGAAGCTGAAAAATCTATTAACACTAAGTGAAAAAGATTAGCGCTTAGAAGCTGCAAAATCTATTAACACTAAGTGAAAAGATTAGCGCTTAGTGGCTGCAAAATCTATTAGCATTGCCAACTTGTCTAAGTCTGGACACTTACTGTTTCCACACTTGGGTGTGAGACATAAGGAGGGGCTTCTTTGTATGATTCCTTAGCTAGGCTAACGTTTTTGAATAACGTTTACCATTAAGCGCAAACGTTGCAGCATAGTAATGAAAAGGTCAAGGCCGACAAGGTTGTTATGACTCTAAGAATTTGACGCATCGCTTGTGAGAGCATTGTGTTGAATTAGACTCTTTAGCCTAATTCCCGCTTAAGTTACTTCAAGAGCTGTCACAGATTGATAGCTTATTCTCTCCTTCTTGTGGATAGTAGAATTAATTGAAAAGTAACTATGAAGCGAGAAATAGATATGGCAAGAGGAGTATCGTCATCTTTCAACTAGATGCATTAAAGTGTATGGAGAATAAAATTGACTTGAAGGTGCAGGGGTTTAGCACTTACTAGTTAAATTTGCGACTTAGGCGCACTTGATATCTCCATGACATCCCTTTATGATCTAGTGAATATGAATTAGTCTTGAGTCATTACCTAGTTGGGCCTAAACCTTTTAAACTTATCTTCGAGAACTCACACATTAAGATGATTGGAATTAGTTTATGACATTGGTCATGAACCGGTGGCTTATTATACTTAATCACATTAATGAGATGATGACACGATGGTTTGAGTAGGCCTTCTCGGGCCCACTCGCTTGTGACATCCTGCTCTCATGTGAATGTGTTACTTTGTTCGCAATGGGTGCGCACAAGTAAGTAGGAAAGCCGTAGAAGGTCATTTGTATTGGCGCATTTAGTCCACTATGTTTTTTGTGACTAGATATGTGTAAAGGTATGATAGCTAAGCCTCAATCTCGACACATTTATAGATTACGATACGCATCTGAGTCAAGACTATTTGATCTCCCATAAGTCAAAAGTTTTGAGATATTTTTTTTTTTTGACATTGCACATATGAGGTCAAGATCAATTAGATAAGAGCTTTTGTGCTTTTAGTCTTGACCAAGGTGGCCAGTATTTATTTGAGCTATTTTTTAGAAAGCTCTGTGAAGAGAGATGGATGCTTAGAAAATTGATTATTCCTAATACTCAATAACACAATGGTGTAGTAGAGATAAGGAATTACGTATTGTTAATGTTAGGTGGATAATGGCGCAAAATGTTTCCCAATTGGGAATTGCACTAGTTTGTTGCCTATATCCCTAACTAAGTGCCCTCCATATCAGATTTTACACTCCATTTTGAGTAATGGGTTAGCAGAGCCATCTATGGGCTATCTGTAACCGTTAAGCAGCTTATCTTATTCTACTTCTCATAAGATTGTGAAGTTAAGACCTAGGGTTCTATAGCGCATATTGTATGCTGTCTTGTAAACACATAGGGTTGTGTGGTGCATTATTGTATGCAGTCATGTAAACCCTCCGGGTCATGTGCATATAGGTAAGCAGCTTTGTGGTAGTGTAACTAAGTCACATAAAGTTTTCTTAGTAAAGGTGACGTGTATAGAGTTTTGGAATTCTATAAGATAGAGAATTCTAAGTATAGCACTTTTATGTAGCCTAGTTGAGAATGGAAAGAAATTTCCAATATCCTAGGGACAGTGGGAGCGATGTGCCTATGAATGGATTACTCCATTAGAGAAGAATTCTCTACATTCTTAGTTGCGTGGTAGCAAATGTGAAAATTTTTCACGTCATCACTGGGTGATTGAGAAGGGAACATTCATGATTGCTCCGCAAGATGATAAAGAGCCTAGGATAATGCCAAAGGCTCTAGTCCCCTGTTTTTAGAAAGTGGATTAATGTTGCGCAGTTTAAGACAAAAGTCTTTGAGGATTAACCATTTCTATAATTGGTTGACTTTCCATTATGACGCGAAACTGTTCTAAAGTTATGCGTAATTTGGATAGTCGTTGTTGAGGCATAAGGCTCGCTAGATACCGAAAAGTCGCACCATTGAGGAAAGTGTAGACTATGAGAAGACTTCCTCCTGGAGAGTGAGGTTATTGTGACTTAGGCTATGATTGACATAAGTTTGGAACATTGATTTGTGGACATTGTGACCCAACTTTCTCGCTAGAGAATTGGATAAGTAGATCCGTAGGGATTTACCTTCTGTTTTTATGGTGAAAAGTTAGGAGCGCAAAAAGGTTGCTAGTTTCAATAAATCTTTTACAGCCTAAAACAGTTATCCAAATAGTGGTTCTTAGATTTCGTCAAGCCATGATAGGCAAACGATGATCGTTGAAGACCACTGAGGCATGATCAATGGTCCAAAAGAAGTCTTTCCTTACTTAGTCATTATGAGCCAGGAATTTATAAGGATGTTGCCACCTAGGGTGGGCAGTCCTCTATTTTAGATATGATGGACATGGGTGATGTAATTTATATGCTCGGATGTACGATCCTTAGGGATTGTTTTGGGAAAATTCTCGGTTTGTCTTCAATGACTTACATAAGGAATATCCTAGAATAATTCTAGATGCAAAATTGCAAACCCATTGACTTACTTATCGGTAAAAGCTAGAGCCTTAGCTATTGAGTGAATCCTCGGATTATCTTTGGGAGAAACAGATGACCTATATTCCTTGATCTTTTCTTTGTTGTGGGAGCCTAAAGTACGCTATGTGGGCGTATTCGGCATGATAAGTGTTATCTTTGGTAAATGGTCAACTGAGTTGTTTAGACATTGACCTTGCTCATTAGACTGAGGATAAAATACTTTACTAGTGGTATATTAATTTGCTCATTGTAAGATTCAATGCGCTAGTTGGGCGCATCTGCGCTAGTTGGGCGCATCCAGAATGAACGCAAATTGGTCACCAAAATATCTTTAAGAGGTAATTGCGCAAGAGGTAGTGATCTTAAATCACTTCATGTGAGGCGCACATGGAGGATTCCCTTGTATATGCTTATCGCAAAAGGTGCTGATAAGGCTTATGTTTGGAATCTAGAATTGTGATCTTGAATCACTTCATGTGAGGCGCACATGGTGGATTCCGTTGTATATGCTTATCGCAAAAGGTGCTGATAAGGCTTATGTTTGGAATCTAGAATTGCGCAAGCTGTGGTCAAATTTTTTTTTAAAAATCGATCACTTATTTTGAGATGATGGGATGTTGACACTATTATGTTTTGTGTCATAATGATTAGCAGATGATGATGTCAGCAGGCAAGATTGGCTCACTCACACGAGCAATCGCCCTTGGCGCTTGGGAGTGAGCAAGGATGAGACTAGTGGTTTTTTTTTTGAGCCAAGAGAGGCTTAAATAATCCACTATGCATGTCGCCTTGGTTACAACCAAGATGAGGTCGTGTTAAGGACCAAACATGGATGTTAGTACCCACTTTCCATGTTGTGCCTGTTATGATTAGCCAGATGCGAGATCTCATTTGGCGCTTGGACAGCGAGCAAATAGAGAATTCGGGTTAGGCGCTAGAAAGCGACTAGACTAATATCTGTACGGTGCATCGAGTATGACGTCACTCTTTTGGAAGAGTTACTCCACCGTAACATGAATTCATACTACATGTGCTTGGCGACTGAGTAATGAGGTGAGAGAATGGATCCCTGTTTCCTCACCGTGTGAGTCTTACATGTCATTATTGATATGACTTTCATTTATGTACCCTTTTGTGACTTTTGACTATGTCATAAGGTAAGGGGTTGATGTTCTGCTACTTTGGTATGTTGCCTGCGGTCATGTATGATTCGGCCTTAAGGGACATCACTGGGAAAGCGGTCAATCTTAAACTAAATGGCATGAGTGCAAAGGGAAGATCATCTAGTATTACAGCACCACTGTTGTATATTCATTGCCGGCAACTCACATCGCTCTGTATGAGAGGCGAATTGAGTGTGAATATATTGCAAGAATTGAGAGGGTCAAACATGCTCTTTTTGAGGGATTAGAGATGTTTTTTGGACCGGTGTAATTAGATGGGTCTGGGGTATATGAGACACTATTTTTGTTCCTTATAATTAAATCCATCATATAGGATTAGTTCGTAACTTACCCTTAAAAATATAAAGTTTAAATTAAAACTACGAAACTAAAATAAAATTTTGCTCAAATTAAAATGTCCAACCTGCTCACCCCGGCTACTGATAGTCTTGTATGCTTATTATAAATGGTTTGAGAGAGCATTGATTGGGTAGGATAAAGTATAAGAGTAGGTAAGTCAAAACTATCAAGTTTATAGTAAAATATAAAATTAACTAAAATAATTTAGTTTAAAATTAAGATTTTACACGTAAAACCTGAAAATCCCGATCCATTGTACACCTTTGAAATTAAATTATTTTATGGTGTCACTATTGCAACACTTCATTTCCACTAGTGAACAAATTCGCCTCATTTGGAATTATAGTATATTAGTAATTTTTTTAATTTTTAGTTAAAATATGAGATAAAAAATTAATATATTTAGAATGACTTTTTAACTTATAAAAAAACATGTACAAAGTAAAATAAAATAAAATAAAAGAAAAAAAAATCTTTGGTACCTTTTGGTTTAGTTTTTAAATTAACATTTGGATCAAAAAAAAAAGGAAAAAAAAAAACACATGTTTGATTTAATAATTTTCAAAATTATTTTTTCTCTCTCCTCTCTCCTCTTTTTTTTTTTTTTATATTGTTAATAAATAAATCAATCATTTTCTCTCTCTCATCTCTCATTCTTTCATATTATACACATCAATCAATTAAATTTTCTTTCACCCATCTATTTAAATATAAAAAAAAATACAAATCATTCCAAAATTATTTTCAAAACTTACAATCAAACAAATTTTTAATTTTCAATTTTCAAAACTCTTTTCAACAATTTATCTTTCAAAATACAACTCAAAACTTAAAACTCTTTTAAAAAACTAAACCAAATGGAACTTTTGATTTTTTTGTATAATTTGTTGTTGTTTTTTTTTTTTTAGTGATTTTATGACTTTTATTCTAAAATCTTGTGTTCCCAAACGTGGCTTCACGAAATGAATTCACATTTCAATTTATGAGTGCACCACTTGTTGGGTGCACATAATATGCCATTTATGCTCAAAATAATAATAATAATAATAATAATTATTATTATTATTATTTCTCTCACAAAATGTGCAACTTTTGTCACAAATTTTTTTTTCGTCCCAAAAATATAACTTTTTGTTTCTGATAAAATATACAATTTCTCTTACAAAAAGTATAACTTTAGTTATACATAATTTTTAAGTGTATATTATAACTTTAAAATTCATAATTTTCATCACAAATATTATAACTTTCATTACACTTTGGGATGTAGATTGGCTTTTTGACTTTTTAGTTATTTTAGCTTGAGGCTAAAAAGTTTCGTTTGGAATAGACTTTTTGGTTTTTTTTTATAAAACTTTTGTGAGAGAAAAAATGAAATGATTATGGTTTGGATGTGACATTTTGTCTTATTAGACTAAAAAATTTATTTTATTTTTTTGTGACTATTTTAACAAAAAATCTCATTTTAGCTTATACAATACAAAGGAAAAATTCATAACTTCTCTCTCAAAAATCATAACGTTTCCTACAATTTACAAGTGCAAATTGTAACCTTTCCCTTCCTTGTACCACTTTATGTACCATTTTATTGGCACAATTACAACTATTATTATAATGAGTTATATTTGAGCGTCAGTAACAACTAATGGTTGTGATTGTGTCCCGTTTGATAGAGTTGTGCAAAAATAATTATAAATTATAATTTGACAGATTATAATTTACAGCTGTGAATATAAGTTGGTAACTTGTTTGGTGTAGCTGTGAGATTATGGATTTAAGCAGCAGAGCAGTGTTTGGTAAATAAGCTGTAAAATAGTTTTTTGCTATGTAATTATTATTTTTGCTCTTACAAACATAAAAATTATAATTTTCTTCACTTTAAATTTTGAAAAAATTTATTTCATTAATGGAAATTAATATAATTAGTACAGTACATTTTTACATTACCTCAAATTTTTATTTATTTATTTATTTTTTACTATTGAGTTCACAAGGGAACAAGAAAATGTCATTGTAATAAAAATACAATAAATTATTATTAAGGCAATAAAAATAAAACTTCCTAGATATTAGATAACTCCTAATTTCATTTGCAAATTGACATACAAATATTATGTCTCCTCACTTCCATCTCGTTGTCATCACCTTCAACATGATTTCTATGGCGTGCTTGTTGAGACCTTGATCCTTCATCTTCATTAGGAACATAATCTGTGAATTTATCATAAGAATCAAATGCAATATCGCGGAACTCACTTCGTCGGATAAAATTATGAATTGACATTGTTGCACAAACAAGTTTGACTTGGGTCGGCCACTTGTAGTTTGGTGGGATATCCTTTATTATCGGCCATCTTGCTTTCCAAACCCCCAACGTTCTTTCTATTACACTTCTAAGTGATGAATGTGCTCGGTTGAATTTTTCTTGTGCATTTTAGAGGGGTTGACCATGTTCAAATTCAGCTAGATGTTATCTTTCTACTTTGTAAGGTGTAAGATATCCTTTCATGTTTGGATACCCAGCATCCACCAAGTAAAACTCATCTATTTTAAAATTCCAAAATAAAATTAAAGTAAGCAAATTATAAATGTAAAAATAAATATGAAGAAGCGAGTGTGGTGCATCTAATGTAGCAATCAAATATAAAACAGCTACATCCTTGTGGTTTTGGAAAATTATAACTAAGATTCCTAATTGTATTTAAGAAGATCCGAGTATCGTATGGACTTCCTTCTCATCCTGGCAAGCAAAATGAAAAACACATAACAAAGTCACATGCGGCCCTATTACAACATTTAGAATAATAATATATTTATTCATTATTAGAAATATCCTAACAACATTAATTATATGTAACACCCAAGTTCCACATGTAATTAATTATTACCTTGAAAGGAGGATAGTATATGCGGTTGCTTCTAATATATGGATGCACATCATTTCTCGGTTAAGGCTTTACTCAATCAATAGACATCATTGTAACAACTTTTAACACCTTCTTGAAGTATTTTAAAATTGTCTCTCCGGAATGTTGAAATCTTTCTTGGACATTTCTGTTTCGAATGTCACCGTTAACAATATACAAAAATATTGCAACCTGCTCCTGAACTGAGACTTTTCGTCTAGTTTCAAGGCCATAGTTTTTCTGTAACAAATCACACAATTAATAAAATACCTTTCTTTCCATTTGAAATTTTTCAAATATTCTTGTCTGATTCCCTTCTTGTAATTCTACCATCCATTTCCACCTTGTTAGAGAAAATGTCCTACATGGTTCTTTTATTAAATAATTTGTCGCATATGTCACTACAACTGTTGTCGCCGTTACTAAGAGCATAATATTATTTTGTTGGGTATGCGATGTGCTACCTTCATCTTCAGCATCCTTATCATCATGATCATCAATCCATTCATCGTTACCACTGTTACTCATCTCCAAAATACCTACTCATTTAAAGGCTTCTTATTTACTAGTACATTAATGAAATGAACACACAATAATATTTATTAAAAACACAACTAATTATTGAAAACATAATAAGATTTGTTTACCAAAATACCTAGGGGCTAAAATTACTAAAAACACAACTATTATCTCAGCAAAAGACTTTTTTGAAGAGAGATAAAACACCAAAATTGAAGGATACCTGAGGCCAACACATCTTCATATATATATACTTAAAGCCACCTACCATTCATCTTCAGTATTCAAATAAATGCCACCTACCATTCAAATGACAGCCACCTAATAAAAATTGCATCTGAGAATAGTAACAATGACAGCCGCCTAATAAAAATGAATACCACCTACTACTCAACCATTCACCTACCATTCAACTAACAATGATAGCCACATAATAATTGCAACTTCCAGCACAACCATTCAAATAAATGTCACCTACTACTGAACCATTCAACTAACAAAGTCCAACATAATAAAAGTTCAACATACTCATAAATAATATTAATAAAAGTCCAAATAAAGGTCCAACATAACAGTCCACCATTAATAATAATAAGTCCTAATAAAGGCCTTGAACATGAAATAATAATAAAATTCAGTATGAATAATAAGACTGCCATACATCCAGAAGTAATTAGCTGTGATAACCTGTGTTGGTCTTCTCTATCTCAATCTCCAACTTCAGAAACCTCAGCCGAACTTCATTCGTAGGAAGTGTCATGAAGCACTCACGACACTTGTCTCTCAAGAACAATCTAGCAGCCCATATATATAGCTCATCATCCGGGGACACACCAGGGATGCTTTCCAACTTCGCCAAACATTCTGCAATTGAAGGATATCTTGATGAGGTTTGTGTTGAAGTTGCTGAAGATGACTCAACCACATTGACTATACGATCAAGTGTCTTGTTAAGTAGAACTACACCAGAAACTTTCTTTTTTGCCTTGCCCTTGTTTGATGAACCATTAGTGTTTGATGGATGTTTTTTGTTTAAATTAGAAGAATGAACTACCTCCAAATCAACATTATCATGAAATTCAGCATCATGTGGGGTATGAAATTCCTCTAGAATCTTATCAGTGTTAGGCATAACCCCTGAGCTAGGGGTGTATGCCCATTCTCCGGTAGTAGCTGCATTTGAGAATAGTATGTCTAAGTCTTTAGTGAATTGCAACAGCATACGCCAAAATTTAGCAACAATTTGGCATATTTAAAATTTGGTCTATTTAAAAAAAAAAACAAAAAATAGAATATGTACATTAATCAATTCACTTACCTCCAATTTCTTAGTCCACCACTCATCAAATGTAGAGATAGCTCCAGTCAATGTATCACGGCCTAAGCCTATCTCACTGTAACTCGACTTTTTCGCGCCCCCTTTTGGAAGTCGAAAAAAGCCCAATAGTATCGAACTCCCATGGTTCTAAATCTGATTTCACAAGTACAATGTGAAATAGATAAACACCAAAGAGTCCCAATTCGGCAAATATTTTGAAAAATCGATTTTGAATCAAATTGCCAAAAATGGACTGCTTTGCCAGATATAAAGTTGCCACCTAAATATTTGTAGAAAATTTAGCAAACCCATGACTCGTGCCAAAGGTCATGTGTCTGTCATCACCAAGATTGTCTCGGCTTGGGAACTTAGGCACGAGAGGGGAAGGTCATTGTAGACGTCCCCGAACGCCCCGGGAGGATGACTCCCGTTCTGTTCATATTGGGTTTACTATAGTTCGGACTCAAATTGTCACGGTTCTAAATCTGAACCAAAGAGTCCAAATCTGGCAAATTGTTTTGAGAAAACAGATTTTTGAAAGAAGTGTCAAACATGGACTGCTTTGCCAGATACAGAGTCGCCACCTAAATATTTTTTATGGGGGAATTTAGGAAACCCTAACTCGGTGCCAAAGGCCATGTGTCCGTCATCACCAAAGTTGCCTCGGTTCGGGAACTTGGGTACGATTGGGGAAGGTCAGCTATGAGCACCCCCTCTCGCCCGGTCCGAAGACCGGCCTCTACTAACCATGATATCCAATTTTGAAAACCTTATGTGCTCTTATTCTAGTTATTAGCCTAGAATTACTATGTTATGTGCACAGCAAACAAGTATAGACTAGATCGCCTAATTTGGAACAACATTGCATATCCGTTCGTTTTAGAAAATGCTTTGGGATTTGCTACTCGCAAGTAGGCTAAAAGACGGATTTCAATGAGTTTTTCCAACTCAGGCAATCCAACCTTCACCCACAGGCATTCAGGCAGTTTAACACATAAGCATCTAGCTACATGGTAAGCATGCTGTCATGATAGCACTCACACGCATGCGGTATGCTAAAGCATGAAAATACTTACATCGTACTCCGTGCCAAAACAATAAACTAGTTAGCAAACATGCATGGTCCTAGTTCATGTTAATTTGACTAATGCAACACATACAGGATGCAATTAGAGTAGGCTCGGCTGACCTAAACATGGCATGTGAAATGCAGTCAATTGATGCACGTATTCAATTTGGAATTGAAGTACAAATGCAGTTAGCGTGATGCGCCGAGCCCGGTGCATGCAAGACAAATGCATGGATGCACGCATGCATAGCATAAGGTATGCTAATTTAAACATGCCCTAATCTACCATCAAAGCAGGTAAATAAAAGGGAAGAAAGAAGTGGGGATTGGAAGACATGCACACACACGCACCCACACTTATTACAGATTCGCCCTCGCCCGGAGGGACCAAAAGAATAATACAAATTAATTAACTACGAGCTAATTAATTATTACAAATTACCTAAGTAGTTAACAAACTAACTAAGCTAGGAAAAAAAAAGTAAACTGCCTTGGGAAGCGGATCCAATGCCATGCATGCTCGGTCTTGCTCGGAAGTGCACTGCCATGCATAGACTGCCTCTGTTTTCCCTGCTCTGCCTTTCTGAAGATTGTCAAAGTCTCAGAACTGCTTCCTGGACATTGGAAGACACCACCGGCTGAGTAGAATTGCCACTGGCAGTGGGATGTGGTCATCGGCAGAGAGTGAAGCTATCGGCCACCAATTGATTGCCGGTCGGCACTCTGTGCAGTCGATCGGCAATAAATTCCTGCAGAACCTGTTTGACAGCAGCAAGAGGACAGAATCTTGCATGGCAATACAATTCAAGCCATGTATGCACCAACCAAGCCTCTTATCATGCTTATGACTCAAAGGGACATGGTCCTTGGTTCTTGGACCACCAATCAAGCATTTCCATGCATGATGGCCCAAAGAACCAAGTTGTGCACATTGATTTCAAATGCAATGCAAACCAAACAAACAAAGGCCCACTCCCTATCACTTAATCAAGGGACAAGGCATGCATGCTAGATAGAATGCAACCTAGGCATGTTAACTAGTATGCAACATGGCATGAAAGGGAAGCATACAATGCAATGCACATTAGGCACACAACCTTAGGAACAAAGCAAACAAGCATACCACAATTATGCAAACCACTAGAGCATGCAAGATGGAATCTAAGCATGCAACATACTAGGCATTCGACCAAAGAAATGCAATGCAAATGTAAGTGATTTCAAGCATGCAACATATGCAACCAAAGCATGCAAACATGGTACAATGTAACAACACTTGAATGACATGCAAGGGATGGACTTACACTAATTGGACAGCTCTAGATTAGGTCCAAAACAGTGGCTAATGTGCTCAAGCATGGAGGCAAAATGACATGCAAACATGCATGCACTTATGGTCCAACATTTAGGCATATTAAAGCAACTTTTAAGCACACTTAAAAGGCACAAACATGGACATATAACCAACATGTTAGACACTAGAAACATGCTAGAAAAGGTGCCCAATCAAACAAGTCGAGCAAGTAAGGCATGCTAAAGGGGTTAAAGCTTAAGGCATACAAGAGGTATTGCATGGTGCTATACAAAGCAAGGCATGAATGACTCCAACGACTTAAAACAGTCCCTTAGCACACCAAATCATGCAAATAAGCTTCACAAAGCTTGGCCAAAACACAAAAGCATGATAGTCTAAATGCTATGCATGTATTGAGGCAAATCATGGCATTACAAGGTAGGTATGCGAAGCAAGCATGTGTACCAAAACCAACTTAAAACCATGTTATATTATGACAATATAAGCATGAAAAACAGCCAAAGCATGATCAACAAACCCTCAAACATGGTGCTCCCTCAAGAGGCCAAAAATGGTCCTTTTCAAGGACAATAAGGAGAGGGGGTGGCCCTCTCCTTCTTGGGACTTCAAGGCATCATCCTTACCACTGAAATCCCTCAAGATTTCAGTGGTGAGGAGACCCAAACACCAAAGTCTCGGAGCTTGCACAAAGTAGCACAAAAAGGGGCCTCTCAAGGCTTAAGAGGGGTCAAACACCTCCAAACCACAAAACACTCTAAACAAACTATTTAGAGGGCCCAAAAATAGAACTTTTTTATGTTATACACTAAGCTCAAAAACAGTTCTATGATAGGCAAAAATAGTATGCAAAAATGGGGAAAAATGAGTGAGTTTCTTACCCTTGTTGACCTTCTTCACAAATGATGATCTTGTTGCTTCCTTGAGCTCAAATCCAGCCAAGAACACCAAGAACAACCTCTGGTTTTCAAGGAACCAAGAAAGGTGTAGCACTATGTGTTTGTGTGCAATAGTAAGACACAAACACACTTATACACGCACAAAAGAGATATAGAGATAGGATATATATAAGTCCTAACCCTAGAACCAGAGCTTCTAACAATGTTTCTCTCTCTAAATTGTCTAACCCTAAGGCCAAGAGAGAAGGCTCCTCTTATAGGCAACCAATCTTGTAAAGCTTACTCAAGAAGCTAACAAGGAAGCCATCCCTCCATACACGTGTATAGAGGGGAACAAAATGCAAGACAGCTGTCTTAAAATATCTGCAAAAGCAGATGAACAGTGGTCGGCTGCTCAAAATTGCCATTTTGACAAAATGGACTGCCGACCGGCAATATACATTGCCGATGGCAACAAAACACCAGCCGGTGGCCTCTAGCCATGGCCGGTGATGTGTGGGGATGCCTCACAAGGCATTCCCTGCCCTTCCAAGGCAAAACAATGTTTGGTGCAAAACCAGACACTAAACTGTCAAGTTCGGAGATCCTGAGGCAAGGCGCGTAGCCAAGACC
>JAPPVO010000472.1:0-24740 GCA_030407325.1 Camellia japonica | reverse complement strand
TTGATTTTTAATCTACTTTCCAAAATAGGTCGTAACTGAACCATAGATAACAACAGCTAAATTTCGGATTTAAATTCTCTCTAGCACTTTTTTTCCATCCAACAATTCAACAATTAACGAATATCACCAGTTGTAACTTTTGGATCAACTATTTTACGATGAATAGATGAAGAAAATGTTGGAAAGAACTTTCTTCCTTAAACCGCTTGCATTTTGGGAAATGTCGATGTGGCAGGTATATAGGGTAGTGAAGTTGCTTTCTTGAGAGAATTTTATTTGGAAAACAACTAGAACAAAAGAAGCATATTTGCGTAGAAGTATAATTGGTTACCTCGATACTTGGGGCAAATATCCACACACAATTTGGAGATGTGAATTTGGGATTCTGGAATTCCAATACCCACAAGATTCGGAAGATTTTCAAGTTCCACACTGACAATACGGATTTTGCCCCTTTCATCATCACCATCATCTTCTTCTTCTTCTTCTTCTTCTTCTTCTTCCCTGGTAACAATCTTTTCTATTTTCTCGCAATCATCATTTTCATTGTTGTTGTCATCATCATCTTCATCGATGTTGCCGTCATCATCGTCTTCATCATTGTCATCATTTTCTTCCTCTTCTTCTTCTTCTTCTTCTCTGGTAACAATCATCTCAATTTTCTCACAATTTCCAATTCTTAGATAATTTAGACGCACAAGGACCTTGACCATGGAAATTGTGAATATATATCTCAGGTTATCACACCTCTCCACTTCTAGGGATTCTAGATATTTGAAATAATGAGTTTGTTGGGAAACATTCTTCCATATATGCGTCAACTTGGGCAAACACATCAATTTCATATCTCTGAACCCAATTATTGATGATCCTTCCTCACCAGTAGTACCAGCGCGTACCGACCCTTGGAGGTCAAATATTGTTTCCAGTGAATCACACCACCATACCTTCAGTCGTCGTAGATGTCGTAGTCTTTGTATTAAATTCGACGAGATCACATTTGATAATTTCCCGCAACATTGGACCAACATGAATCTCACTTTGTGAAGGCGGTAAACTTTAAGTTGGTTGTGCCACATCTCTGTTGATCCATTTATGTCTGTGATAGTAAGTTTTCCTAAGTCGTAGTCACTGAAAATAAACTGCAAGACCATTAAACTTAACTGTGTTAGTGTTAGTGACATAATTATTTTACCCAAAATTTCATTTTATTCAGGGGTGTAATAGATATTTTGGAGATAATTTGAGGATAAAATAAAATTTTAATTGAAATTTGGATGTTATATCAACAACTTTCATTTGATCATAAACAACAATTGACAATGAGGTAAAATTAATGCAAAATCGATTAAAAAAAAAACTGTTGTAAGCAGTGCATCGAGCCAAAAATTAAATAGGGAGATAGCCTTTTCTAATTAAATTTGACACATCCAACTCTCTCCCCTAACATCCGTTAACAATTACCATCTAAATTTTGCTTTTTGTGTCATTTTAATTCTTATAGTTTTAATTGGTTCAATTTTCATATTTAATTTTAGATTTTATGTCAATATAATCAAATTAATAACACCTTTAGTGTTTTTTATTATTTTTTATTTTTACATAAAATGATTACTGAATTGATCAAGATTAACTTATTGAGTTGAGCAAGTTTATAATTGTGAACCTAAAAGTATGACACATCACTTATGTGCGCATTTTTTTATTAAAAAATGATAATAATTGTAATCAATTAGTTTAAATTGAGACAAAATCATTAAATTATAATCAAAATTAAACCAATTAAAATTATATGAACCAAAATTACTCAAGAATCAAAATACAAGAACGACAAGCATTACAAAAAGTAGCTTAATTTGTGTGAAAAACATCAGAAAAATGAAATAATTTGTGTAAAAAAGATTTTCTATTTTATAAAATTAAAAGCATTTCTCATACTAAAATCTTAACACCACCACCACCCCCCAGCACTCTACTACCATCAGCACTCATTGCCACCACGACCCACCTATCACCTATCAATGCTATCCTAACACTACCACCACTTTATCACAACTACAACCCTCACCTCTTTAATATAAAGCCACCTAAGCAAAGGCTTTAGGTTTCTGTTTTTGAATGCTCTACATTTTTTTTACAATAATGTTACATAAAAATAAAATAAAACAAAATAAAATAAATTTAAAAAATTTTCTACAAATAATATGACGTTTTATAGTTTTTTGTTTTTTTAGGTCGGAATGGAAGAAACAGCAGAGCACACACTGAACATGCCTTCAAAAAAGCATGTACAGGTGTGATACCATATACTCAACACACACACACAGACGGACCGATGTGGGACAAAGCTCAGATACAGTCGACGCCATACCAGAATTTTTAGGTTGGAATGGGAGAAACAGCAGAGCACACACTGAACACGCCTTCAAAAAAGCATGTCCAGGTGTGATACCATATACTCAACACACACACACAGACGGACCAATGTGGGACAAAGCCCAGATACAGTCGACACCATACCAGAATTTTTTAGGTTGGAATGGGAGAAACAGCAGAGCACACACTGAACACGCCTTCAAAAAAATTCTGGTATGGCGTCGACTGTATCTGGGCTTTGTCCCACATCGGTCCGTCTGTGTGTGTGTGTTGAGTATATGGTATCACACCTAGACATGCATTTTATAGTCTTTTTATTTCAAACAAAAAAGCATCCATCTTGTGGTAGTTCATAACTGTAAAATGTTCCGGCCACCAATTTTTATAAGTTATATATATAACTAAATTCTATTTGTAAATTATTTTTATTTTTTTAATATCATAGTTAAGGCTTATATAGCTTATCATATTTTTTTTTCTAAAGAAAGCTCCACTCCTTAAGAAATAACATCCAAAAAGTTGTTGGTGGGAGTGGGGTGTAAACCACTGGTGGTGATTTACAAAGAGAGACTTAAACACGAATCAAACTGAAAATAAACTCACTGAAATTTATTCTGAAATTTCTGAAACAATTACACAGTACTCTCTTTTATTCTTTTCTTTTCTCCCACATACTTAACTCTCATAATACAATGCTATTTATAGATGAATCATACAATGTGAATTCATAGTGTGAAAGCCAACAATTGTGGCAGCCATTGTTGACCATTGAAGAACCATGTGTTCAACATGGTTCAAACATGGTGGCTGGTTTGGCAACCTACCATTATCAGGATCAAGCTTATTTTTCAACATCCCCCCTTAAGCTTGATTCTCCATGCTGCTTCATCCCGAGCATTATCTTCATTCTGTTGAATAGATCAGTTTTCAACGGCTTCGTGAAAATATCTGCCAGTTGATCTTGGGATTTGCAAGGCAATAATTCCACCTCTTTATTTTTCACATGCTCTCGGATGAAATGATAGCGGGTGTCAATATGCTTACTTCTTTCATGATAAACTGGGTTCTTTGCCAATGCAATTGCTGAGCGATTATCAACATAGATCTCAGTGGGTTTTTCTTGTGGAAATCCCAAATGCTTCAGCATGTTCCGTAACCATATTGCATGACACACAGCTGAGTTGGCTGCAACATACTCAGCTTCGCAAGTCGATAATGTCACAATGGCTTGCTTCTTGGATGACCATGTAAAGGCTGTATCTCCCATAAAGAAAGTAAACCCCGTAGTACTTTTCCGTTCATCCAAGTCACGTCCCCAGTCGCTATCTGAGTAGCCAACAAGACTGAAATTATCAGTTGGTTTATTGAATAAACCATCATCGACTGTACCTTTGATGTAGCGAAGAATCCTCTTTGCTGCATAAAGGTGTGACTGATCCGGTGTTTCCATATATCTGCTAATCAGTCCTACTCCATAGAGTATGTTTGGCCTGGTACAAGTAAGATAGCGAAGACTTCCAACTAGGCTCTTGAAATAAGTTGGATCCACATCACCTGTCTTCGCACCTTTTCTGAGCTCCACTCCACTGTCTACAGGAGTGTTCACTGGATTGCAATTTTCCATTCCGTATCTCTTGAGAATTTCCTTGGCATAACCACTTTGGGAAATAAAAATCCCATCTTTTCTCTGTTCCACTTCAATGCCTAGAAAATGAGCCATCAATCCAATATCTGTCATTTCAAATTCTTGGACCATGCTTCTTTTAAAGTCTTTGAACATGGCTGGATTGTTTCCGGTGAAGATTAGATCATCAACATAAAGACAAGCAAGCAACATGCTTCCATCAGCTTCCTTCTTCAAATATAGTGCGTGCTCGTATGGACATTTTTCAAAACCATTGTCATGAAAATACTGATCAATTCTAGTATTCCATGCACGCGGAGCTTGCTTCAATCCATAAAGTGCTTTCTTCAATTTGTACACTTTGTCTTCATGCCTATTCTGAACATACCCCGCAGGTTGTTCAATATAGATTTCTTCTTCAAGAAACCATTAAGAAATGCAGATTTCACATCAAGTTGATAAATCTGCCACTTGTGCTGGGCAGCCAAAGAAATCATTAGCCTGATAGTCTCCAATCGGGCAACTGGAGTAAACACCTCTCCATAGTCAATGCCGGCTCTTTGCTTGTAACCTTTTGCTACTAACCTTGCCTTGTAGCGTTGCACTTCGCCTTGTGCATTCCTCTTTGTCTTGTATACCCATTTCACTCCAATGGGTTTGTGCCCCTCTGGTAGACTGGTAAGCTTCCATGTGTCATTTTTCTCAATGGCATGAATTTCTTCATCCATTGCTTTCTTCCATTTATCTTCCTGGATGGCTTCTGAGAAGGTAAGTGGATCACTATCTGCGAGTAGGCAGTACAGATTCAGATCTGCTTCTTCTGTAGCTTCATATATCTCCTGCAAATTTCTCATTGGTCTTGGTTGTTTGAAAAAACTATCATCTGATGAAGCTGAAGATGATGATGATGCAGCACTTCTGTGAGAAGCTGGCGATCTAGGTGCAGGAATTCTATGTGGAGGAGTTTGTGGCTCATCTTGAACTTCTCTTGCGATTTCAACAGGAGCTTTTGATGTTTCATCTTCAAGAATGAGTTCTGCATCTTTGATAACTTCATCTTGATTCCAGTTCCAAGCTTCTTCTTCTTCAAATATCGCATCTCTACTCATAATCACCTTTTTGGTAATGGGATTATACAACTTGTATCCCATTGTTTTATCTCCATATCCGACAAGAATACATTTTTCTCCCTTATCATCGAGCTTGGTTCTTCTTGCTTCTGGAATCTTGGTGTATGCAACACACCCAAATATTCTGAGATGATTGACGCTTGGCTTATGTGAACTCCAAGCTTCTTCTGGAGTCATAGAATGAAGACTCCTGGTTGGGCATCTATTTAGTAGATACACAGCACATGATACGGCTTCAGCCCAAAATTGCTTGGGCAGTCCCTTTCCTTTCAACATGCTTCTTGCCATATCTAAGATTGTGCGATTCTTCCTTTCAGCAACACCATTCAGCTGTGGCGTATAGGATGGTGTTGTTTGATGCTTGATTCCCTACTCTTTGCAATACTTCTCGAAAGCATCTGATGTATATTCTCCACCTTGATCTGATCGCAGTGTCTTGATGTAGTAGCCGCTTTGCTTTTCTACAAAATCTTTGAATTCTTTGAAGATGCTGAACACCTCCGACTTTCTTTTAAGACAGTACACCCATGTCTTCCGGCTATAATCATCAATGAAGGTGAGAAAATATCTATTCTGTCCATTTGACATCGACTTCAATGGACCACACACATCAGTGTGCACTAGCTCCAGCGGCTTTGTTGCTCTCCACTTCACTTCTTTGGCAAAGCTAGTTCTGTGATGCTTGCCAAGAATGCAGCTTTCACAAACTTCATTAGTATGAGCAATATGAGGGAGCCCTCTTACCATATTCTTGCTTGACAACAGCTTCAAGCTTCCAAAGTTGCGATGTCCAAACCTCAAATGCCATAGCCAGTCTTTGTCTTTGATGATGGCACTTAAACACTTCGCAGCATCATGTTGGATGTTCAATGCAAACATCCGATTCTTGGACATTCTTACCCGAGCAATCAAATTACCACGATTGTCTTTGATGGTAAGATGACAATCTTTCATGCTGATGTCGTATCCTTTCTCTAGGAGTTGTCCCATTCTCAAAATGTTGTTCTTCATGGCAGGAACATAATAAACATTGGAGATGTAATCATGATCTCCATTTTTTAGCTTGATCAGAATATTACCTCTTCCTTTCACTGGAGTCTTTGAAGAATCACCAAATGAGACTTGTGCTTATACAGTCTCGTCAAGCTCAACGAACAGCTCTCTTTTACCACACATGTGGTTACTGGCTCCCGAATCTAGATACCAAACATCGTTTTGGTTTTCAGTGTCTCCATGGTGAACAAACAAGACTGTAGGTCCAACTTTGTTTGTTTCCTGCTCGGCAAAATTTGCTTGCTCGCCGGCTTCTGTTGTTGCTCTACTTCGGCATTCATTGCTATAATGCCCGAACTTGTGGCAATGGTAACACTGAACATTCCTTTTGTCAAAACCTGATCGGTTGTTGTAACCACCTCCTCTACCACTTGCTCTTCCTCTTGGAGCAAAGTGTGGTTGACTTCTTCCTCCTCTGGCTGGACTTCTTCCGCCTCTTCCTCGAAAGCCAGAACTTTGGTTATTGTAACCACGGCCTCTTCCTCGGCCTCTTTGTGATGTCCCCCCTTGCTCGTTTCTGTCATCTCTGAAAGAAAGCTTTGATTGAAGAGCTTGCTCTAGAGAACTTGAGGAAGTCTTCTTGTTGATCCTTTGTTCATGAATCTCAAGTGTGCCCATCAACTCATCGGTGGTCATGATACTGAGATCCTTGGATTCTTCTATTGCTACAACCACATGCTCGAACTTGGGACTGAGTGATCGGAGAATCTTCTCTATCACTTGAAGAGATTCCATCTTCTCTCCATATCTTCTCATCTGATTAAAAATAGTCAATGTTCTGTTAAAGTACTCAGAAATTGACTCCTTCTCATTCATGTGCAGCATCTCGAATTCGCCACGTAGCACCTGTAGTCGAACTCTGATCATCTTCTCAATTCCACGGTGTGAATTGCGAAGAATACTCCATGCCTCTTTAGAGGTTGTTGCTGCTGAAATCTTCTCAAAACTTGATTCATCAATGCCTTGATAGAGTAGATACAAGGCCTTTTTATCTCTCCTCCTTGAATCTTTTAACGCCGTCTTCTGAGTATCATTTAACGTTCCTTCATCTGCGAGAGTAGCTGGCTCGTCATATCCTCGATCCACTAACTCCCACAAATCTTGTGAGGCTAGTAGAACTTGCATTTGAATACTCCAATTTTCATAGTTCTCCTTGCTGAGTTTTGGAAACTAGGGCTGAAAGAAGTTGTTTGTGTTGGCCATTGGTTGTCTTTAACAATCTGCAAATTTTCAGACTGGAATTTGCAAATTCTGACCGTACAGATGTGTCCGGAATATTCCAAATAGTTGGAAACCACTATTGGATCACCCGAAACAGACTCTGAATGACTCAGATCAGGCCAAAACAAGTTGAACGGCTCAGATCTGAGGCTGCAGCTTAGCCGCGGCACACTGGATTAGTTTCCGTGCGGCTCAGTCAACGGCTACGGTCAACGGGGTCAACGGCGGCTCGGCTCGGTCAAACAGCTCGGCTGGAGGCTCGGCTTGTCGGCTTGGCGGCTCGGCTTGGCAGGTCGGTCAACGGCTTGGTCAACGGCTCGGGCGGCTCGGCTTGACGGCTCACGGCTCGGCGTAGATGACGTCAGCAGATGACGTCGTCAATGACGTCAGACTTGGATCCGGATCTGGGTTGACGGATCGGATCTCGGGTCAAATCCTGCAATTCGGGCGAAGAAGACGCGTGGAACGCGTGTGCGCGTGGCGGCGCGTGGCGACAGCGTCAGGGAGGCGCGTGCGGCATCTGTGAGGCTCGGTTTTCGACGCGGTTTTCACTGTTGTGCTCGTCTCCTGGAGAGCTTCAATTTGGTGTGATCAAAAATAAATTTTGACAACTTTGATTTCTGGGCAATTTTCGCAGAACACACTATGTTTTGCAAATTTGCAGAATTTCTGCAAATTCAAGCTACCTTCGGGCTCTGATACCGCTGTTGGTGGGAGTGGGGTGTAAACCACTGGTGGTGATTTACAAAGAGAGACTTAAACACGAATCAAACTGAAAATAAACTCACTGAAATTTATTCTGAAATTTCTGAAACAATTACACAGTACTCTCTTTTATTCTTTTCTTTTCTCCCACATACTTAACTCTCATAATACAATGTTATTTATAGATGAATCATACAATGTGAATTCATAGTGTGAAAGCCAACAATTGTGGCAGCCATTGTTGACCATTGAAGAACCATGTGTTCAACATGGTTCAAACATGGTGGCTGGTTTGGCAACCTATCATTATCAGGATCAAGCTTATTTTTCAACAAAAGTGATATTGTCACATTATCACGAGTAAAAATATAAAATTATGGACTACAGAAAATTAAAATATATATATATATATATATATTATGAGCATTGAATGGAGAATTTGAGTAGGTATAAATGAGTAAGAGTAAAGACACTTAAAAATCCTTAATAATTTATCAAATTAGGGTAACGTTTTCCTTTAGTTGGCAAAATTAACTGAAGATGTTGTTGGGTTTTTGTGGGCCCACCATGGGGCCACCTCAATTATATGAGCGTTCATATCTAAGAACATGTTAGAATACCATCCTTACAAAAAAATCAAATTGTTTGGACAATTATAATTACATGGTTAGGTCACATTTGTATATAGAAATGGACAATAATTATATTTTTGATGATAGAATGTTTATTATTTTGAAGATAAATGTAATCTACTAATGTGTCTATAGTATTCAAATCAATTTAATTTTTTATAAGTATGATCTTCTCAATGAGCCATAATTCTAATGACTACGGCAAACCGCGTTTGACAGAAATACCATAGGACACATTTTATACGTTAAACAAAATTAAAACAAATTAAGGACTGCATGGCATGAAAATGAATTTGCGTGTAATGATCTCACGCAAAATAATAATTTATGCACCAATTAAATATGAACAAAATTAGACTGAATGGGTATTGATTGACTAATTGGACATCTTAAACCGTTCAAATCAAGTGGGAATCATGATCAAATCATGGTGTGGAATTAACACAATTTATCATATATTATCAATATATTAGTTTAATAAAGAATACTCAGGTCAATCAGAATTATGATCAAATCATGGTGTGGAATTAACACAATTTATCATCTCATATATTATCAATATATTAGTTTAATAAATAAAACTCGGGTCAATCATTTAAATTTTAGAAAAATGATTTGTGGCACTAATTTGTTGAGCACTAATGGCACTAATTTCCTGTTTTGGTAATTTTTTTTTTTTTTTTTTTTTTTATACCTGATATAGAAATTCGGGGCATTAGTGCCCCTGAATTTAGTGCCACAAATCACAACTGTAAATTTTAAATTAAAATTTTGGGAGCAATTGTCTCAAATTATGTATATTTTTTTATCCACAAAATAACAACAATTTGAAATATCATATAACCCTTACATATCTATCTATTTATTCACATATTTGTCAATTTGTCCACGTGTCGATCTATTTGTCCATTTATTGTTCATCAGTAAAGTAGAGAACTCCAAGAATTGATGTTTACAAATTTGTTATCCTAATAAATCTTTGTTAAAAAATTTGAAAGAGTGGTGGGGCTGGGCACCTTTATCACAAGTCCCACTTTGGTAATTTACATCAATTTTTTTTTCTTATAAAAGTCTTTATGTATAGATCATCAAAAAATAAATAAACTAATCATATTGATTCGATAATTAAAACAATATGATTTTATGATCTTTGACTTCAAAAAATGGATTCCAAAAATTGGAAGGTCTTTCATTTTTTTGAACACAAATATGACAACATTACATTATTATGATTATGATATCAATATGATTTGTTTTTTATAATTTATGCACAAAATTTACAAAATAAACAATTTAGATTATCGAAATATCCAGACTGTTTATTTTGTAAGGTCTTTCGTGTAAATCTTCCAAACAAAAAAAAATTACCTCATAATTGTAACATGTTCAATTTGTCATGTTTGACACCCCAAAAAAAAATGGTTGGTCTATTTTAAAAACACACATTTGCCACCAATTTTCCTTTGTAGGAATTGATAATTAAATAATGGTGAACGCTATATTTTAAAGTTCATTAAAGTACCTTTCCATCGAAGAGATGGTGTTGAGATGAGGTTGAAAAATCTGCCTTTTGTTGGTCTAGCTTGCGCTGAAATACTGATGGGAGTATCTTCATTTTGGGACAGTTGATTACTTCTATTGCTTTCAACAACGATCCCTCAAACGTACAAGCCTCAAAGCAGAAACTATTAAGGTTTGGCAAATTACTGAGTTTGAGACTACTCAGTTGAGGGAACATGATCATATTTGTTATCACTACATCATCTACATTTGGTTCATTTCCAATGATTGATTCCATCATACCACATTCATTTACCTCTATTTCTTGTAGTTTTACAAGAAATTTGGCTAGAGAGTATGAGAATAGATTTCTCAAACTGTTGCACTCATTTACTACTAAGGATCTTAGATTCTGAAAGCCTTGAATTCCTGGTGAATTGTCCTTCCAAACATGTGTCAACTTTGGCAGACAACTTAGTTTCACCTTTTTTAATGAAGGGAGTGCCATATCTAATATGCCTTCCCAAACAAGTCCTTCAAGGTCAAAGGCTACTCCAATTGATCGACAGTCCTTCACTTCAAGTACTTCAAGATTTTGCATGCCCTTAATTGAATTGGATGGGAAAAGAATACTTGAGAGCCCATTACTCAATTCAACCGTCATCTTTCTTAGTTTAGCTTCAAGTTCCCCAGGCCAAATTTCCGTAAGATTCTCCATGCCATAGATGGTCAATTCTTCAATGGTAGCCAATTTATCCTGTGAGTTCATTCACATGGTGTTACAAACATAACTAAGCACAAAAACTTGATTCCATTAAACATCATCCATTTAGTTTTCAAATTAATATACTTCATATTTGAATAATTAAATGTAAACAGTTCTTACAAATCTATTGCAATACATTTTTAGATCATTGACCTAAAAAACCTAACCCATTTTTTTAGATTCTTGAATTTTCCAAATATAAAAATACACATTAAATTTATTTTTGGTATACTGAGAGTCTTAGGCCCCGTTTGGGAATAACTTATTTTAGTTGGTTTTTTTACTATTTTAGTCTGTCTAAAAAAGTTATGTTTAGGAAAATAATTGGCTTTTTTTTTTTGTTTTTAATTGATTTTATGGTTTGAGAAAAAAAATGAAATGATTATGTTTCAGATGTGATATTTTGTCTTATTGACTATTTTAGTCTATTTTATCTTTATTAACTATCTTAACCCAAATTCAACTTTCCAAATAGGGCCTTAATCTAGATTCTTAATCCATCAGAATCTTAATACACCATAGATTCTTAAATTTTCCAAACATAAAAGTACACATTAAATTCAAGGTGATGGGGCGTCGAATCAATCAGTAGATAAATGAGGTACAAGGATTTTTTTTCATAGTTATCAGAATCGTAATTTAGATGGTAAGATCTTATGATTTTACAATTTTAGTTGGGTTAAATGATTCGAATCACAGTAAAACCTTAAATTTATTAAGGGTTGTTTTGGCAAGTGCAAAAAAAAATAACTTTTTTTATTTATTACGAAAAGACATGAAAAAATTTAAAAAATGATATAACTCAAATATGTCAATAACCTGACTTTTTTGACAATTTCCAAAAGAAGCCTAAGATCTTGAAGTGACTATAATTATAGTTATAAAATCGTATAGAATCACATTATAATTCCGATTCTATTAGCACTATGATCTGCTGTTACTACAATCTCAATCTTACCAAATTTTTTTCTTATTATTTATTTCTTATATCTATGTGTATATCTATAAATTTGACTATAAACTTATTTCACACGTCTCTTCTAATTTATGTTAACTTTGAAAATAGGAAAAGACTACAATACACAACCTTTGAGGGATGTATATCATATGCACTTTATAACAATCAAAGAAAATGACATAATTTTATACTTTCTGAGGTGTAATTAAAATAAAAAAAATTCATAACCAAAATCTCAAAATAATGTCATAACTAAAGAAGAAAATTGATCATAACCAAGGAAGAAAATGGTGTAACTAAGGGTGCATATGGTATGGGGTGTGTATAATAAAATTCTTCTTGAAAATATATTATAAGGCAAATTACACCGGTGGTCCCTATATTTTATCCCTTGTGTCATTTTGATCCCTACACTTTCAATTGGCTTAATTTTGACCCTTAATTTTAAATTTGATTTCAATTTAAAATATGGCACATGACACTTATATGTGTGTTTTCCGTTAAAAAAAATGCTAAGAATAATAATTAATTTAAACAAAATCATAAATTCATGATCAAAATTGAACCAATTGAAAGTACAGAAACTAAAATGACACAAGGAGTAAAATACAGAGATTACCGTCGTAATTTGTCCTATATTATATTAAATTTACCATTTTTCTTTGATGATTTCAAAATTATGTAACATGCATTTTCGTTATCAATAATTTTTAATTTTAATTTGTATTAAAAGTAGAATCTTCCAAAGACACCACACTAAAAAAATTCACTGGTGTAAGGAGGAAATTGGGAAATAAAGTTTAGGGCCAAAAAATGAATTGGTAATACTTCAGGGGCACAAAGTTGATTTACCTAAAAAATTAAAAGTGTATTAACTTATAGTTTTTTTTATCAATGTTTTTCAAATCTATATGGATTAGCCTTAATTCATAATAATAATAATTTTAGGAACATTGTAAAAAGCTTTATCAAATTCAGATTTTGTAAGGGTTCGTTTGGAAAGTGGGTTGGCTTTTTTAACTATTTTAGCCCGGGACTAAAAAGTCTGATTTGGGAAGGACTTTTGACTTTTTTGGCTTTTTTAACTTTTTTGTGAGAGAAAGAATGTAATGATTATGGGTTGGATGTGATGTTTTATCTTATTGGGCTAAAAAGTCTATTTTATTTTTTGTGACTAAAATAACCAAAAATACCTGACTTTTGACTTCCCAAACGAAGCCCTATAGAAAATCCCATTTGAATTGGTACAATCCCTGAAGTCGCATTGACCAGTTAGTTCAAGTCTCTATTTTATGAATTATAGGTGTTAACTTTTGTTTAGCAAATCATTAGCGTCGTTAGATTAATCTTCAGAACTGTTTAGATTGACCTTTGTCATACATATTGATTGATACTTTTTGTTATAAATTTATGGGAACTCTTAGGGTGTGTACATCATCAAAATGTGCACATCATGTGCACCTTACTTTTTAACCAATAACCAATAGATGTCAAGAAGTTTAATTTGAACCATTAAATAATTTAATTAGAAAAATTGAGGATATTCTCAACCAGTTATAATTTTCTTTACTGAAGACTCTCTCCAAAAACTCACAATCAATTATGATCATTGAATCTCTCTTATTCTAATGAATGGTACAATCGATTAAATAACAATAATATAAATCCATACCAATCGATTGTACATTCAATTGTGATTGTTCAATCCATCTTTCATTTATAATGGCTACTAATCGATTGTGCGATCAATTGTGGTCTTTCAGCCCAATCGATTTTGCAATCAATTATGATTTTCCATTCACTTTTTCATACCAATTGAATAAACAATTACTTGTGCTATAATGACAAAAGTTAGGACAGTGTCATGATATTTGTGTTATATGTTATACAATTGATTACACAATTGTATTTGAAATTTTAAAAGTTGTGATATTTTGTGAATATTGTTATGATTTTGGAGAAAAAGTTATAATCAACGTGCTATGGTTATGATTTATTAGTAAAAGTTATGATTTGTTATGAGGAATCATAATAAAAAAATGTTATGATAATTTGTTATGAGTCATTGTCGTATTGTTATGATTGATAGTGTCTTTGTTATGACACAATTGTATATATTATGACATTGTTATAATTCATTGTAATTGTTATGATATTTGAAGAAATTTATGATTCTTTCATGTAACCTATTGGATGGCTGGTTTAACAAGTCACTTTTTATGATGCGACACAATATGAATCACACAATAGTTGCATATCATATGTCGTTTCAAAAGGTGCACATCATACTATTGTATACACCCTCAAAAGTATAAACTATTTGCAAGGTATGACATTTGTGGGGTTAATTACCACAAATGTCATAACTTATTATTTCTCAGTCATAACTATTTAAAAAAGAAAAAATAAATAAATAACTAAACACATTTTGAATCATAACCAAAACAATGTCATAATCAATATGACAATGTGTATAACCAAATCATAACAAACATCACACTAATGAGTTGTAACTAACACCACTAAAATTTATTTATATATTTCAAAATATGAAGAATCATTACAATAACAAAAAAAAATTAAAAATATAGTCTTACTGCTTTATGATTTAACAAATCTAGATTACAACAAAAGAAAAAAATATTAAACTTATAATACAAAATAAAATTTAAACAATTATGGAAAAGTATTAATCAAATAGTACTTTTATTGTATTTTTAAATGGGTCTAGCTTCTCTCTAGTTTGTGATCAAACTGGAGAGTGTTGTTGGGCTCGTGAAGGCCTATCACGGGTCCTGTTTTGATAATCTAAATATCAATATGTGAACTTGTCGAGTACTATATACCTGCAAAAATCACGTTGATCAGATATCGATAGCTATGTGATCAAATCAGTTTTGTATGTAAAAAATTTCCGGTGAAAACGTAAACGGTTGATAGAAATATGATCCGATGAGATAGCTATCGATATCCGATCAACGTGATTTTTTACAGACATATAGTACTCGATGAGTTCTACATATTGAACGATTTGGATTATCGAAACAAGACCCGTGGTGAGCCTCCACGAACCCAACAGCAGCCTCCAGTCCGATCACAGATAATATAGAACTAATAAGGTGTCATTTGGTAACACACATTTTCAGTTTTCTGTTTATATTTACAAAAATTTTAAAAACTCAAATAAAAACTTGTTTGGTAAAATTTTTGATTTATAAATCAGTGGTCTCAGTTTATAAATTTGGCCAAAAAATGAAAACAAAAAAAATGTGTTTCCGTTTTGAGTTTTCAATTTATTTTTTTTTTACCACCCAACACTACCTACCACCCGCCACCATTTTCCACCACCGTCTTCCGCCACACCACCAACCCCCCACTACCACCTGCTACCACCACCACCAGCTACCCACCACCCACCTGCCACCTGTCACCCACTCGCCACCACCATCCACCCTCGCCGCCACCACCCACCCACCCCTCGCCACCACCACCACCACCACCACCACCAGCAGCACCCACCACCCACTTGCCATCCACCCGTCACCATCCGCCACTACCATCCACCGCCCGCCACCTACTTGTCACCACCACTCACCACCCACCTGCCACCACCAGCCACCCACAACCCACCACCACCACCACCACCACCTACTCGCTACAACCTACCACCCACCACCGTCACCCACCCACCCATCGCCCGTCCACCCACCACCCGCCACCACCCGCCACTACCCACCACCACCAGCCATCTGCCACCTACCTGCCACTACCACCCACCACCCGCCACCACCACCACCACCACCACCCCCACCTACCACCACTCGCCATCCGCCACCCACCTGCCACCACCACCACCGCCACTGTCACCACCCACCACCACCCGCCATCCACCACCCCCTGCCACCACCACCAGCTACCGCCGCCACCACTACCCACTCGCTACCACCTACCACTCGCCACCGTCATCCACCCACCCATCACCCAACGTCACCACTTTCCACTACCGTTTTCCGCCGTCACTTGTCATTTCTCACTCTTTTTTATATTTTAAATTTTTTTAAAATATTTTGTCAATACCAAACGCGTTTGTAGTTTATATTTTTCTAAAAATAAACAAAAATAAACAAAAACTAATTTATAAAATTTTTGTAAATATAAACTGAAAACGTAAACGTTACCAAACACACCCTAAGCATTCATAATTTACTATGACCTTTCAGTTTTGATTGTGAACTTAGATTAGTTGAATGAAATTCTTATTTTTCAGTTTCCTAAAATAGTTAGGGCTAGGTGAGAATTTTCCATATGACTTAAACCTTACACGAAATTAAAAAGTTAGACTAATACGAATTTTTTTTTTTTCCATTTAAGATATGTATTTTTTGTTACATATTTTAGAATCATTCTATTAATATATATAATTATATGTTATAATTTTTTTCATTTAAGATATGAATTGTTTGTTACATATTTTAGAGTCATTCTATTAAAAAATATATAATAATTATATTTTTTTTAAGTAAGGAAATATAATTGAGTTGAAATCAAATATTTTATGAATAATTTTATTTAGTAGAGATTAGTTTCATAAAATTTAACTTGCAAAAAAAATTTAATTTCTTCATACACTTGGTATTTTAACTAAGAGTGAAAGTTTTAACATGAAACATTAAATAGACACAAACCAAAAATGACCTAATACAATAAAATAAAAAAATAAATAGATTAAATTAGTATTGAAGTAATTATGACATAAATTTAAAATAAAACCACATGATACTTATTCCTAATTGTGAGCCCTAAATTTTATCAAAATTTAGGGGCTGAGGCAACTGTTGACCAGCCCTAAATCAAGCTAATTAAAATTATAAGAACTAAAATGTCAAAAAGACTAAAATACAAAAACGACAAATATAATTTTCCCTAAATCTTTTCTTATATAATTACATTGACTATATATATAGTGATTAACTAAAAAATTGCGTAGATGCTAACTTAATTGTAGCCTACATAATCCAGTTTACACTTCATTTATTGGGAAATTCTAATATACACCCCCTTTAAAAGGGTGTATCATATACACCCTTAGTTATGTCATTTTCGGTTTTAACCAATTTTTTTCTTAAGTTATGATATTATTTTAGTTATGTCTCATGTTAGGTTTAGTTATGATTTTTTTTTTTTAGTTATGACTCATAAAATATGAAATTGTATCATTTTTCTTTTTAGTTATAAAATGCATATAATGCACACCCTTTAAAGAGTGTGGTACATAGTGTTTCCTCTTATTATTTTATAAAGTTTAATATCTCAAGTTATTATTAGAACAAAATAAATTAAAATGCAGTTTACATTAAATTTATAATGTTTAATTAAATCTCTATTTATTCATTTATGATCCGGACAAAATGAATGAACGATTAAGTTAGTTTACCAAAGTTAAAAAGATATTTTGAGTAAATATTTTAAAATTGAAACTACTCAAATATATCATTTTTAAATTGATCAGCAAAAAATTGACTTAGTAATTATGTAACATTTTTCATAGTGTAAAATTCAGCGACTAATCTGTTTTTAGTCGGCAAAACACCTATAATCGGCGACCAAAATGTTTTTTAGTTGCCAAAACCATCACTTTTGGCTACTAAATTATTTTAGTCGCCAAAAACTGTCACTTTTGTCTACCAAACAAATATTTTAATAGAATGTCACATTACTAAATATACAAAGTGAATGTAATTTTTTGACCTGAATAGTAATACTTATAAATATTTTAGGAACAAACATTTTTGCCGTCAAAAGTGAAAATATTATTACAGAAAAATATTAAGACTCAAATTTCAACCAAATATTTTTATCCTTAAAAGTGAAAATATATTTATTACAAAAAAATATTGGGCTGCAAATTCAATCGGTAGGAAAAGGTGGTCCGAGAAAGTAAAAAAATGACGGCTAGTGATAAAATTTTAAAATATCACTAGTTAATGTAATTTTAGAAATAAAATAATTTGGAGTTAAAAGGATTTATTTTTTGACAAAAAATTACTCCAAAAAGGTAGCAATTTATTATTAAATGTCTAGTTTCATCGCTAAAAATATAACAATGAATTTTTTGGCAACTAAAATATTTTGTTTCTAAATTTTTTCTCTAAAATTTGTTGTAGTGATCCAAACTATTCATTTGTTGTAATTATGATGCAAACCACACTGTTCATTTGTTGTAGAGATCCGAACCATTCATTTTGTATGACTCTCTTAAAAGATCATTCATACCAAAAATTTAGTTATTTAGATCTCATTTGTCTAAAAAAATTTGATTGACTATATTTGAAAGTTATACTATTTGCTAATTTTTTTTATACAAATGTAATCCGATCTAGTGACACTTAGTGTCCGATCAAGCTAATTTTTTGTTTTTTAAAATAGAATTTTCCATACAGAACAACATGGTCTTATATGATCCTCTCACTTCAATGCAAAGCCCACCATTGTGGTTCAAGATTGTGAAAATACAATTATCACATCATTTTGTATAAATTTTATGCATAGTAATTCTGTTGGTAAATTTTATTTATTTTTATTTGGTATAAATAAAGAAATATAAATACAAATATGTATGTAAACACACAATTTATATTGAATATGACATAAAAGTGATGCAGACGATCTTATTACCCAATTATGAAAAAATTTAAAACTCAAATAGAGATGTAATAGTAAATAAAATGAAAAGTGGTTCACAAATTAGCAACTAATTAAGCACTTAAATAAGAAAAGCATACCTTGTCGTTGAAGAGGGGTTGAATGATGGGATCACAATTACTCTCTGAATCTGAAGCAGGACAGAGACGCTTCAGCTTTGGCATATTCGACAGTGACAAGGAACTCAGTTGTGGCAGCTCAATTGCATTCATAGCTTTGCAGATACCAGTAAAACTTGGCAGGCCTCTAAGATGCAATTTCTTTAGTTTAGGAAACTCGATTTTATCTGTTGCTATTGCTGCTATTTCATGCTCTCCTCCTTCACTCGAAACAATTTCTTCCATCATAGGACAATTAAATATCATAAGGTCCTGAAGTTGCACTAGATCTCTAGCTATGGAAAGTGAGAACATACTTTCCAGTTTATCACAACCGACCACATGTACAGACGTCAGGTTGCCGAGCCATACAAGTTGGGTGGGACCCTTCCACAAATTTGTCAGTTCAGGCAAGCATTCCATGCTCAACACTTTCAATGCACTGAAAGCCTTGTTCGGTAGTCGGCATTCAAAACCTTTTACACTTGAGTTTAAAGTCAGAATTTCAGTGGTCTTCAACAGAAAATTAAGCCTCGTTTCAATAATGTCACTCATGTTTTCAACTCCAAGCTCCAACCGATTTGGTAACGAATGACAATTGACAGGGATGTAGATGTAATGACGAAAGGAAATGCCAAAACCTATATTGAACTTTTTTAACTTCTCAATGACCAAACCTCTCGGCCAGAAGGAAATGTCTATTAGAGCAATATCCAAAGCCACCAAATTGGACAAGGACGCCAGCTCATCGATAATTGCTTTAGCATCTTCTTTTCTTTCTTCAACTTCACACCATCTTTCAAAGATAAACCCAACATACAACTCTTCTAGCTTTGATAAGCTTGACAAAACCCCTGGGTAAATCCTTTCCACTACACATCCCAACAAATCAAGTACCTTCAAGTGAGCAAGGTGACCTATTATTTCTTTTGGCAATTCCTTGATATAAGAGCCGCCAAACCTCAAAATTTCCAGATTCTCTAATGCTCCGATAACAGAGACACCATCATCAATAAGTCGGCAATGAAAAAGTGACAAGGTTTGGAGGTTGGTCAAGCATCGAAGTGATGTCGTCAATGAGCCGTACATATCGGATAAAGCTAGCACTTTAAGTTCTTTCATTCCTTGGTAAAAACTATCTTGGGTCTCTTGTACTTTGACTTCCTCCATTCCTTTGTTGACATCATGAAATGAGAGTGGTGGTAATCCAGCATCGCAATCTAGCTTTAGAAGATGGAGATTTGGAAATTCTAAATTACCAGGAAGCCCATGCATACCATCAACTTTTAATGAAATTATAGCCTTTTTTTCGAGTCGGTCTTTCTTGGGCCATTCTTTCAATACTTCATCACATCTCACGACAATCGAATGCTCCTCCCTAGATGCAATTGATATAGCCACATCACGTACGACATCATGCATTTTGATACACCCTACATTTTTACTTCCCATCCATTTACATTTACTTTCCATCAATAGATAGCATTTTTGTAAGTCATCGACTAAGGAATGTACTCTGTTTCTTGCTTGGTGCACACTATCAATGCGCTCAAACAACTCTATCCCAATCGCATATCCAACGAGATCTTCAATTGGAATATCAAAATCTTCCGGATATAAAGAACAAAGCAGAAAGCATTTCTTGGCTTCATCACTATCAAGGGAATCATAACTCAACTCTAGAGATTTAAACACCTTTTCATCCACTCCACTGATGTTTTTGACCAATGACTTTCGTAATTGTTCAAGAGCAGAATCCCATGAATACTTGTTTTTGCATCTAAGTGCCCTCCCGACTGTAGCAATAGCAATCGGCAAGCCTCCACATTCCTTCGCAACTGCCATCTGCGTCAACTGCAAACCAGTTGGGTGACTTGTACCTTCGTCCGAAATTTCAGCCATCTCCTTGAAAAGATTCCATGCTTCTTCTTTATGTAAGACGCCAATCTCAAAATTCTCGTGTGTGCCCATGCAGTTGCATACATCTTTATTTCTTGAAGTCATCACAATTTTGCAACCCTTGTGATTATCTCCAAATGGAATTCCAATGTCATTCAATTCTAGTCTCTTCCATACATCATCCAATATTACAAGGACTCTTCCAAAGCTCAATATTTTTGATCGTATCTTCCCCGCTCCAGTTGGTAAATTGTTTCCCCCAAAATCTTTTAAATCCAATATTTTGGCTATCTGGCCTTGAATAGTAATCAAGTCTGGGTTTTGGGACATTACTACCATCACAATAACATCGAACATTTTTTCTTCTTCCACTTTCTTGGCAACTTCATTCACCATAGTTGTCTTACCAACACCTCCAATCCCACATATCCCAATCACATAGATACTATCATCTGTCAGTGCCTCCATAACTCCATTCATAATCGATCTTCTAGATTCAAACCCCTTAAAACCTCCAGTGAATGCAAATGTTGTCCCCACAGAAGGTACAATTATAGGATAGGACACTCTAGAGAAAACTCCTACTCCATGTAGCTCTTCCACACTCTGAGTTTTCTTTGTAGCTTTTCTGCTCAAGGAATAGCGTGACTTCAAATTTGGACACCACCCATTCAGACACCCTTTGTTTGCTTTCACTTCAACCTCGAGGAATTTGTTAGCCTCTTCGTTGAGGTCGTTAACTGTTTTCAACCACCGCTCAACACCTGGTGCAATAGTTTCTCTCTTTGCCTCTGCTTCTTCAACTGATTTTTGTACTCCAAATCTTTTATCTTCTAGCTTTTGGACCTGTTTCTCCAGATTCTTAATGTTTCTGTCGTAGAAAATCAAATAACCAAACTGGTGGCCAACTGGGGCAACCAGATATTCTCCAATCTTCATTACTACAGGAAGAACAAAGTTCACGACCATTTCTCTCGCGTTTTTCTTCTGAGGATAGTGAAACTTAAAATGTAAAAGACTAGAACACAACAAAAAGGGTTTTCTACTACAATCAAAATGGAAATGAGGAAACTGAGCTTCGGAAATCAAAACAGAACAAAGAGAGTAATACTAATACTATTTTGCAGAGGATATGAAGACAGGAAAGAAACACTTTGATGACACTTGACAAAATCAAAAGGGAAAACAATTTTTTTTTTTTTTTCTGACAAGCAGGGTTGCATATAGAGAATTATATTGTAATATAATGGGACTAGAAAGGGGAGCTTTTGTACTATAATAGAAATAGAAACCAAGAAGGGAGCTTTGTAAAATCAAAACAGAACACACAACAGAATATTATTCTGATAATTGTTCAACAAGAGTTCTAATAGAGTTGAAGTGGAGGAGATAACAAAGCTCTCTAAAATCAAAAAGGGATACAGAATTTTTTTTTTCTTTTTTCTGGTAAGTAACACTTGAACACAGAATAAAATTGAAGGAAGAAAGTAAAATTATAGAGATTTTTATTTATTTTTTTTTTTTTTGGGGGGGGGGGGGGTGATAAGAAGCAATGATAAAAAGATAAGAGTAATAATATATGATTAATTGAAGGAGGAAATGAAGAAAGAAAAACCTTTGAGATTTTGTTCCGTCTCTTACAGATGAGAAATGCACTGTATAATCATTCGCCGGCAGTGAAGAGTAAAGCTTTTCAGGAAGACAACAACGAAATCAAATAGAAGGAGAGTATCAAAAGCTAAACAATGAACTCTTAACTGTTGATGCAGCACTCACCTCTTTTTGAGGTTTTCCCTTTTGAGATAATACGGTTAATAAATTAATACATAATTATATTAATTTATCTTTTAATATAATTAAAACTATCAAAATAAATACCAATGATAATTAGATACTGAAATAAATAATGGTAAATAAACATTTTAGTATTTGTAATATTATTTTTTCATTTATATGATGAAAAAGTTATTGATGAAAAATAAATTAAGTTTTATATGAATTAAAATTTTATACAAAATCAATATAGTTATGTCAAAAACGTAAGATTAATTTTTTTTTTTTTTTTAAATTATGAGAGGTAAGTACAATTTATTTTACATACATAGACCAAAGTGCAACAGGTAAAGTGTATTTTGTCTTAAAAAATAAGGGAAATATTCATGATTTATATAAGGAGATGTGACTTTTTAAAATTTTTTTTAGAGTTAACTAAAAAGTTAATTTACGAGCTAAAAATTAAGCCTATAAAAAAAATTAATACTAAAATAATTAGTTTGTTTTTGACATATTATAGTTTGGGCTCAGCTGTTGTATTGTTTTGATTCGTAGAGTCTATTAGGGTTCCGTTCAAATGATTTGAATTGTTCTTTTTTAAATCATAATGTGTAAATCATTCATGAAAAAAATCAGGTCAATCCAATAACTATAGTATGTTGGTTCATCACATTTGTTTCCCAAAAAATGAATGATCAAGTTTTTAAATATTATTGTTTGTCATTTATTTTTGTCATGAACTAACGTGATTATAATTATCTAATCGATCTAATTTTTTTCATAAATAATTGACATATTGTAATTTAAAAATTAAACAGCTCAAATCATTGAGACGGAGCCGCGACAAATCCCTATAGCCCAAACAACACAATCCAACTGAAGCTTATTGTTTTTTTTTTTTTTTTTTTGGTTACTTTTCTAATTGCCTTTATAGTGGCTGAAATGAGTTTTTTAATGGGAAATAGATATTTCAAATGAGTTAAAGTTTTTTTTTTTTTTAAAGTAAAATGAGTTTTTTAGCCAATTAATAATTGCGAGAAAAATCATATAAATTATGGGTTTATTTTCAAATGTCAGATGAGTAAATTGTACATGGACTAAATTAACTTTCACAATTTATTATAATTTGGATTATTTGGTGTAATATTTTTTCATTGTTTATATATATTTATATTGTAAGAGAGTATGTTAAAGTGTTTGATAGTATAACTTTTACTTATAGTTTATTATTCAAAATTTAGTTCTTATTTTTTAAAATCTAAAAATTAATTGAACTATGAAAGAAAAAATAAAATAAAAAGTACTTGCCATTTAAAGGAAGGTGCATTTATGCTTCGATGGACCCTAACAAGAGTTGCAAACGAGTCAAATTGAATCAAATTTTAATATGTTTAGACTTAATTATTAAGATTTTAACGAATTCGAGTCAAGTTGGCTTTGGCTTAACTCGAGCCAGAACCTAATCACAAGTCTTAACAAGCCAAAGAAATTAAAAATTCATACTTAAGTATGAGACTAAAGTTACAATTGAAATTTTACTTATACAATATATATAAATTTATTAAAAAAAAGTCAATATATTACCAAAATAATAATATCTACCACTACTATTATATAAATATATTATCTATAGTTAACTATTATATACATATAAATAAATTTAGCTATTATTGATATTTATATTATTTAATATATAAAATAGTGCTCAATTAGTACACATTAATATGTGTTTAGGAGAAAAAAAATTTGAGTACACACCTAACCTTTGAAATAGTGCACAAAGTGATTGTCCCAAAACTTAAATTCATAATCTCAAAATTATTAGGCTAAGGTTTTAACATTGAACCAATAGTCACTCCTTTTTATCCTATTTTTAAATATATTTTTATATTATTTAATGTATAAATAATATATTTATTCTATTATTTAAATAAATATTAAACGAAGTAGCTAACCAACCAAATCAACCAACTGAGCTTTAAATGTTTGAACTTATTTATTAAAATTTTAATAAATCCAAGCACAATATAAATTGGACCTTGCTATATCCCCTAAAAATACCCTCCCTAATCCCCCTAATTTCCATGTAAGAAAAAAAAAAAAAAAAGAAACAGTTGTCCAAATTAAAAATTAGAGGGATTAGAAAGGATATTTTTAGGACTCCAAATCATTTTCCATATAAATTTAACCAACTTAATTCAAACGAGCCATTCTCAAATTAGAATCGAGCTTGTTTATGAATTATTCTATTCATTTATAACCCCAACCCCAACCCCAGTACAACAACCCATGTGAGGGGAGGG
>JAPPVO010000470.1:0-27617 GCA_030407325.1 Camellia japonica | reverse complement strand
CATAGGTATAAAGTTCGCCGACTTGATCAACTGGTCAACTACCACCCAAGTGGCATCACTGCCCCGTTGAGTCCTCAAAAGGCCCACAACAAAATCCATCGTGACATGCTCCCACTTCCACTCGGCTATAGGCAAGGGTTGCAACAAACTCGCTGGCCTCTGATGCTCGGCCTTCACTTGCTGGCAAGTGAGGCACTTCGACACAAACACGGCCACATCCTTCTTCATACCCCTCCACCAAAACTAGCGACTCAGATCATGATACATCTTTGTACCTCCTGGACGCACCGCAAGGCGTAAATGATGAAACTCTCGGAGTACTTCCTCTTGGCAAAACTCCAACACAAACAAACGGTCACGGTATCTCACACTCAAGTCGGGATACATACTCAAGTCTCTTTCTACCTTCTTACTAGAGATCTTCTCCCGGAGGGTTTCTACCTCAAGATCACCCCTTTGTGCTTCCGTCACTCGATTCACAAGTATAGGTTGGGTAACTACTGTAAACAAAGCCACAAATGCAACGGACTCGCCAAGATACAAGTTAAACTCTCCAAGCGCACCCAATATCTCCCAATCCCGAATAGCAATACTAGCCATACTGCTAACAGATTTCTTACTCAAGGCGTCGGCTATAACGATGGCCTTTCCCGGGTGATAATGCAACTCAAAATCATAATCTTCTATGAATTCTATCCACCTTCTCTGTCTCAAATTCAAGTCTTTCTGTGTAAATAAATACTTTAGACTCTTGTGATCGGAAAACACCTCAAATTTCTCACCATATAGATAGTGCTTTCAAATTTTCAAGGCAAATATCACCGCTGCCAACTCTAGATTATGAGTAAGGTAGTTCCTCTCGTGTGTTTTCAACTGCCGCGAGCCATAGGCTACTACCTTCCCCTTTTGCATCAAAACACAACTCAAACTTTCCCGTGAAACATTACAATATACTGAATAGCCTAAACCCCTCTCCGGAATAATCAAGACTGGAGCAATGGTAAGTCTAACCTTAAGCTCTTAAAATGATTTCTCACAAGTCTCATTCCACACGAACTTAACTCCCTTCTTTGTCAGTCTAGTAAACGGTAAGCTAAACTAGAGAAACCCTTCACAAATCTTCGATAATACTCGGCCAACCCAAGGAAACTACGGATCTCAAAAGCATTCTTAGGTTGCTCCCAATCTTGTACTGCCTCTATCTTAGATGAATCTACAGTCACCCCTTCCCCGGATACCACATGGCCTAAGAATTTAACTTCTTTCAGCCAAAACTCATACTTCCCAAACTTAGCATACAACTTGGGGTTCTAAGCAACTCGAGCACTATTCACAAGTGTTCCTCATGCTCCTCCTCAGAGAGTGAGTAAATCAAGATGTCATCCACAAGACGACCACAAAACGGTCTAAAAACTCACGGAAGATCCGGTTCATTAAATCCATAAATACAGCCGGCGCATTGGTTAACCCAAAAGGCATCACAAGAAACTTAGAGTGGCCATACCTCGTACGAAATGTCGTCTTCGGGATGTCCTCCTCCCTTACTCTCAACTGGTGATAACCCGATCTCAGGTCTATCTTAGAAAAGCAACAAGACCCTTTCAACTGATCAAATAAATCATCTATATGACGCATTGGGTACTTGTTCTTAACAGTTACCTGGTTCAACTTCTGGTAATCTATATAAAGTCGCAACGCTCCATCTTTCTTTTTAGTAAAGAGAGCTGGTGCTCCCTAAGGTGAAGTACTAAGGCGGATAAAACCCTTATCTAATAATTCTTGGAGTTGAACTTTCAACTCACTCAACTTAGTAGGTGCAAACCAATATGGTGCCATAGAAACTGGTGCCGTGCCAGGCACTAAATCAATAGATAACTCGATCTCTCGGTGAGGTGGTAAACTAGTAAGATCCTCTAGAAAGACATCCGAGTATTCACAAACCACTCTTGGCAATTTAACTCGGACTTCATCAC
The DNA here is from genome assembly GCA_030407325.1 of Camellia japonica. Taxonomy (NCBI): domain Eukaryota; kingdom Viridiplantae; phylum Streptophyta; class Magnoliopsida; order Ericales; family Theaceae; genus Camellia; species Camellia japonica. Next base: position 25,644 of record JAPPVO010000470.1, on the reverse strand, counting down.
ACTCACTACTCAAGAAGCTAGCAAGAAGACAACTAAGTTCACTCCGCCCACGCAGATCAAACACCGGTGATAAGACTCTACTAACCCGGTCCCCCAAGAAATGAAAACAATCACCGCTCAAAGTACATACAGTAACCCTTTGACGATAGTAGTCTATGACAGTCCGGTATGACAATAACCAGTCCATACTCAAAATAACATCAAAACTGGACATATTAATCAACACAAATGAAAAAGGAAGTCGGCGACCGGCAACCTCTATATCACAACCCCGACACCCCTGCTTCAAAATCATTTCACCCCCAATAAGTGATTGTACACAGATGGGAGATGCTACCTGAGCCAACTCTGGCCCTAAAATCGATGTGAATGCAGATAAAATAAATGAATACGATGCACCCGTATCAATCGACACATTAGCAACTGAATTGCAAAACAAAAAAGTACCTCTCACTACTGAAGGCGCTGATACTAGATCTAGCGCAGTAACAACATACATACGCCCTGTAGGCCTTTGATCTACCTGCTCACCCCTCGGAGCATAGGGCTGATGCACTGACTGAGCCGAAGAGGCTCCCTGATTGGTCCTCGTGGCCTGTGCTGACTGTGCAAGCTGGTGGCTTTGTGTCTGCCTCGAGCCAGACGCACCAGATGTGCCACCCAACTGTGGGCAAAATTTCTTTAGGTGCCCCGCCTACCCACATTGATAACATGTGAGCGGTTGCCCTCTCCCCTGACTCTGGCTCTGAGAGCGAGCCGAAGACGGTGTAGATCGCTGCCTTCCTTCTCTCTGTAGGCAAGCTGGAGACTTGTGGCCCAATTGACCACACTTAAAACAAATGAAATCCCCCTGACCATCTCTTACAGAACCCGAACTCGGCATTGGAAAGGTAGACCTCGACTGTGCTCCATGGGACTACTGGGGGTTAGGACCCCTCTGCCTCTTACTGTCCCCTTGGGCATCCTGACTCCTCTTAGAGCCCCTCATCCTCTCCCCCTCCAACTGCATTACGGTCTCCAGATGAGCCGCCGCCTCCACAAGGCGTCCGTAATCCCTAATCATTGAACCAGCCACTTTAAACATTAACCATGTCCTCAATCTCTTCTGAAACTCCAAGCAACAGCGTTCCTCAGTCGCCATAAGCTCGGGTGCAAACCTCGACAAACTAGTGAATGTGGCCTTAAACTCGACTACCGGTGTATTCAACTGCACTAACTTCGTGAATTGGTCTCTCAAATTCTCCCTAACTATGGGAGGCAAAAACTTGTCCTGGAAGGCGTCGACGAAAGCCTTCCAAGTCCGTCCAATACACCATCGTGCATACTTTCACCATTGCCCCACATCTTCTTTCAGTTGGAAGGATGCCAAGGTCACTCTCAAAATCCCGTTTTCGATGTCGAGCATCTCAAACAGCTTCACCATCTGCTCTAGCCACTCATATGCCTTCAATAGCTCCTTGGGATCACCCAAAAACTCATCCAAATTCTACCGGAAGAACTCTCTCTTCAGAAAAGACGGCCCTGCTTCAGCTACTTGGGCCTGGACTTGATTCTCAGCCCTGAGAATGTCCATGGATTCCCGCAATGCTCTAACCATTTTGCGGGCTAAGGCATCCATGGCCTGCTGACCAATCGGTTCGGCCACATTGACCTGACCATCCTCTTCTTCCTGTGTCGGAATATCATCCGATATGGGCACTTCGTGCCTTCTAGGCCCACCACGCCTACTACCACCACGCCCATGTCCTGACATCCTAATGAAGGTAACAAAAGAGATTAGCACATTTACAAATGTGTCAAAGCTAACTCACTCACATCCTAATACGATGGACAATAGTAATTTACTCCACATAGGCAAATAATCACATAAACACATACAAATCTCATTCTTGGATAATGACCATCCCGTAGCGTTGCCAAAGTTCCAATTAGAAACAACAATGATCAAGTGCCTTTCTAATAGGACTCCTAGAAACCCGTAGACTCAATTAACATCCTAGAAATTCAATTTCATACCCATATAATCATATAAGCATGTTAGCATATAAACACATATCGCTCGTACTTTAAGTCTCTAACAAGCAAGACAAACTCATTGTGGCACTAGCCACATCCTACGTACCCAAAGTATTCAAACCTGGTACGCTTTGATACCAAGTTGTAACGCCTAAAAAAAAAATACAATAAATCCAACTCATAAGCGAAAGAATAATAGAAATAAGGTGCATCATTCATTACAGTTCATTTACAGAAGTTAACACATGCGATATGCATTCACAAATGTTCATCTTGAATCTTTAGCATGTATTACAATGTTGAGAGGATTGAAACTAAACATATAGTCACATGCCCTATTGGCTTACATCTTTCTAAGTCGTGGCTTGGTTACACAAATATGAGCCTAGCTCAATACAATTTAAGCACATGGCTATACAAAAGAATAAAACAAAATAAAGAAGCTTTTGCTCCTCAAAAGTCCCTCCACATTATTGCCTTGGTAGAGGCATGTCCCCAACACCTGAAAATGGTTCCCAAGTAGGGTGAGTCAAAGACCAGTAGAAACATACTAACACAATATATGAGAATTAATAAGATATAAGTATGATGCACATATTTATTGTCTTACGACAAAATCTTCATAACTCTTTCCAAAACCATATTATGCCAAACTCGCATCTCAATTCATTCGTTTTGGTTCAATAGATACATCCACTGCATTTAACCCATCAATAGAGGTTTTACCTCGCAAGTTTCTAACAGATAAAATCATCATACAAATACATTCACTTATATTTGCCATTTTACGAAAATTTCGTCCGCGGGAATTGACACCCATGTATACAAATGGTTTTCGGGACTTTCACCCTGGACACACAAGCTAACTTAATTCAATGGAGTTTATCCCATTTCTTCTCCTCAAAACATGGAGTGCATCCCCTTTTTCCTCCCAAATATCGTACATATATAATGTATATCATTCATAATCATATTCAATGATAATAGTTAAGGGATTAGTTTCAATTCGCCTAATCCACATGCAATGTTTACAACAATCATGACTATCCTCCACCGATAGCCTAAAGCAGATATTTTTAAACAGATATACAATCTCTATAAAAAATAAATTATCAAATTTCTATAGGTGAGTGATTAAACAAATCCAATAACACCATTCATGTATACATCCTCCCAAATTCATATATTCCATACCAATTTCATTATTTATACAAAATAATTATTCAAGACATTTTAGGGCAAAGCTCTCCATTCTTCCAAATATTAACCCAAAGGCCAAAATCAACTATTTTAACACAAGATGACCTCATATCCAAACCCTATAATCATTTATATAACACCCACATAGAAACGCCTCTTTTCAAACTTGAATCCAAATCCTAGGTTTGCTCAAAACACCTCTAAATCACACCATTTTCACAAAACAACCTATAACCATGTTAAAACCCATATTAAGGTGTAGAGAGTCTGTAACGCCCTCAAAATAATACATATAAACCCAACTATTATGACATCCATAGACATAAGAGAATAAAGCGTATTTCTATATATCAGAGTATTCATTATAAAAGTATTACATGTTGACAACAAAAGTAAATGCCCTACGAGCTTACAACTTTCCAAGTTTACACTTGGTTACAAAAAGAGAGTACTAACTCAAAACACATTAAGCCCTTGGCTTGAATTTACATGTAACACAAATATAAATATACCAAAAATAAGCCTTCAGCTTCTATAACCTCCCAAGCTACAACCTTGGTGGCGGCATATCACCTGCACCTGAAAATGATGTCCCATATAGGGTGAGCCAACGCCCAGTAGAGATATGCTAAACATAATATAAGCAATAACTAAAACATTGGCATTTGATAAATGTTTAACTCATATAAACAAACATACATCCCTTTCATAACCGATCCTTATTCACAAATACATTCAATTCCCTTCCATTTTATTATCTAAACCAATTCATAGATATGGTTCCCTATTCTTTCAGATAGTTTATGATGAGACTACAACTCATGTTAACGATACTTCGATCATGATCAGGTAATATGAGACTACAACTCACATTATTAACACTTCAATACTTCAATTCATCTACGTTATGCAAACGCAATTAGGATTTCGGGACTTTCACCCTGGACACTCCGACCAACTTGTTTATCACTGGAGTCCATCCCCTATCTCCTCTCAAATCCGGTTTAGGAGAACATCCCCTATCTCCTCTCAAACCGTGGAGTAAATTCCCTATCTCCTCCCAAACAACATACATGTACAATGTATTTAAACACTTATCATATACAATGATCAAGCAAAGCACATATTCAATGTGTTATTCCATCCGTCATATTCAGTGACATACTCAATTGATTAGTTTTAATTCACCTAATCATCATACAGTGTTTACAACAATCAAGACTATCCTCCACCAATAGCCCAAAGTAGTTATTTCTAAACAGATAATAAATTATCAAACAGATAATTATCTACAATTTCAAAGGTGAGTGATTTATCAATCCAACTACACCATTCCATCTCTTAACTTCCCAATTTCATGATTTTCACCTCAATTTCACATTCTCATACTTTCCCAAATTAATTGTACAAAATAATTAATCACATAAAAATTAGGGTTTTTCCCCCTTGTTCCCAAGTTTGGTCCTAAGGCTCATTTATCATCAATAAACATCAATAACCTCATTTTAAGACCCAAATACACATGTGTAATTCAAAAGGAACAAAACCCCTCTTTATACATTTCAAGTTTTGAAACCTTAACACCCAAAATTTTCCAACTTTAACATTAAATCAAAATGACTACATGTTTATGTCAAAGGCCATAAATATGAGTAGTTATCCCTACCTCAAGTGAAGAGACCCAAAGGAGATGATGAACAAACTCGAAAATGCTCCAAACTCAAAACTTTTCGAATCAAAATGGAGGTCTTGAAAAGCTCTAACACTTTAATGAAGACACAATGTTTGGGTCTCACTAAACCAAGATCAAAATGTAGAGAGAGAGAGAGTTCTAGAGAGAAGAGCTCTCAAATTAGGGTTTTAAAGAGCTAGAGAGAGAGAGTGGGTCGAAAAAGTGATTCAAAAATGGCTTCTCTCGGGCTGATATACATCACAGTCCGCTCGAGCGTCAGACACAGTCTCCCGCTTGAGCGTGAAAAGCGACGCTCGAGCGTCGAATGCATACCTCCAGAAGTTCTGCAGACGAAGGTCCCCGCTCGAGCGTGAAAGTGGACGCTCGAGCGTCCGATGACCTGTAAGAAAAGTACTGAAGGTGGAATAATCCCGCTCGAGCGTCAAACTGCCCGTTCGGGTAGAAGAGCAAATGCAAAAGGGTCCGCTCGAACGTGAAAAGCCCCGCTCGAGGGTGGAGGCCAAAATCTAGGCATTAACTCTATGTTTCTAAACACAACCAACATGACCAACATGTATCAAACCTGCCCAACACAACCCAAAACTCAAATATAAAGAATTGAAGAACGGAAATATAACATAGACAACAATAACACTCAACCACGGACCGAGTCCGGAATACAATAAATAATGGAGGCAAAATCGGGATCGCTATAGAGTCCCTACCTCAAGTTTAGAAGACCGATGGAGCAAGGACGAAACTTTAATGGCGCCGAAACCAAACTCCAATCGGATCAAAATGGAGCTCTCAAGGTGCTCTACCATTTTCCCTAAGACACTAGGGCGAAGAGATCAACGGATCTAGAATAAAATGTAAAGAGAGAGAGAGAGAGAGAGAGAGAGAGAGAGAGTATTTTAGAGAGAGTGTGTCACTTTAGGGTTTTTAGAAGAAAAGATCTAAAAAAGTGATGTAAAAAGTCATTTTCGCGAACTAATATATGCACAGTCCGCTCGAGCGCAAGAGTTGACGCTCGAGCATTAAACACAATAAGTTGTTCCGCACGAGTGCAAGAAGTGACCAGCTTAAGCGCAGAATACACACATCCAGTACTTTTGCAGACAACAGACAAACTGCTCAAGCGTAAGAAAGGCCGCTCGAGTGCCCACCCGCTCGAGCGTAAAAAACGCTCTTTCTGTACTTTTGTAGATATGCAAAGTACTGAGAGTTCGCAAATCCCGCTCAAGCGCAAGAAGTGCCGCTCAAGCGCAAGAAGTGCCGCTCGAGCAGAGGACCAAAAATCTGGGCAACATAAGGTTTGAAAACCAAGCAATCAACCTATTTCGAACGCGCTTAACACATCCAAATAACCAAATTTAAGGAGGAATAAAGGGAAAACAACTATAAACAACATTTAGAAACCATAAACCCGAATCCGGACTACCATAAGTGTCGGGTCAAAACCGGGATCACTATAGAGAGAGAGAAAGAGAGAGAGAGAGAGAGAGAGAGAGCAAAAATGTGTGAGAATTAAGCATAGCAGAAGAGTGAGTTGAAAAATCAAAGTCGGGCCACTCGAGCCTCGACTATTTCAAGTTGCCTAGCGGGATTGTTGAAATTTAGTAATTGTCAGTACTTGGCCATCGTTTCCTCTAACTCTTAAAAGAGAAACCATTTGAGTTGAAAAAAATAGTTTGGCTCATTAAGTTTGACTATTTATCAATCCTCTATTTACAAATTTATTTTGATGATGTGAATTATTGTTTTGTAGAGTTCGTCAAATAAATTATTCATGCAAAAAATTAGTTGATCGAATATTAGTAACCACTTGATTGTATCAAATTTGTTCAAAAAGCAATCAAATGACAATTTGATTTTAAAAAGGAGAACAATTTTTCTCCGTCAATATGTAGAATTTGTTGAGTACATCATTCTTACAAAAAATAAAGTTAATTGGATATCAATAGCAATTTGATAAGATTGCATTTGTGTCTGTGATGTATTTTTAAAATTACAACTGCCATTGAAACAAATGCAATTTGATCAATTGGCTACTATGATTGATCAACATGATTTTTTGTAAGAATGATATACTCGACAAGCTCTAGATAGTTAATGGTTTGGATTATCGAGATAGGTTTGGAGTCATGCTCACCGTGGCCCAACAATACCATAAAATATGATTCCAGACTATGTTATCTTTTAAAAATGAAGTTTGTTTAGTGTTTTTTTGAGAAAAGTGTCATTTGATTAAGTGCTTAATGATGTTTGATTAATTTAATTTTTAACATAAATAATTTTGCTTACAGGCCTTATAAAATAAACTATTCAAATTGCTAAAGTAAGCCCATAATGAATTGAACTAGATGGCGAGATTAACTACAATCTAGCCTAATTTTGCTTTAAAATTATGAGACACACATGATACGAGTTGTGCAAAATATTGCCAAATCCTCATTGATTCGCACCAACCCGCCCATTAACTACGAGTTAGTTTGATTTGCAATTTGAAAATTATAATTTACATTCAAAACCGTCTCACTCCACTGTAGTATACATATATATTTTTTTTGTTTCTAATAAAATATCAAATTAAAATCAGTGTGAGAGAGATTTAAGATGTTAAATTTATTGTAAACTAGTGTTATATATATATTATACAAATACTTGATAATTTTTTTAAATTATTTTTTAATCAATTAACAAATTGAAATCATTCGCAGTTTGACTATTTGTCAATCCGTTATTCACAATCTAATTTATAATTGGGAAAGGATTCTATTCAGGCCACTTTGTGGACTGAATAATACTGTTGGGTCCGTAGGGCCCATCACAAGTCCCATTTTGATAATCCGAACTGTCAATATGCAGAGTTCGTCGAGTATTTTATTCATACAAAAATCACATTGATCAGATATCAATAACCCTTGATTAAATCATATTTTTGTTAATGGTAAATAAGATTTTAAAAATAAACTATTAATAAAAATATATTTTGATCAAAAGACTATCGATATCCGGTTAATGTGATTTTTTATAAGAATAAAATACTTGACAAACTCTATACATTGAATAATTCGAAATATCGAAATAAGACTCATGGTGAACTCCACAAACCTAACAATACCATTCAATTCACAAAATAGACAAAATAATTTTACATTTAAATCACTCCACACCACACACACACCTACGCATGACAACTTGTTGGGAAATTCCATTTCCATACATCACATTATCTCTGTGTATATCATTTCTCACTCCACTCACTAAGTAATTTGATTCGTAGGCATTTATCTCAGTCTACACACCTCACATTCCAAATATACTCATTTAATAAAAAATGTGTGCACACCCTCATATTAGCCCACACAAATATTTGTGGTTGTCATGTTGCGCTGGCAAGACCTGCCATGATTGATGACCCTGTGCCTGATTTTGTTGTACTAGTGTAGTCCAATGCACAATCCACTACAAGAAAACACACCTTTGGCGACTAAATTTTTAGTCGCCAAAGGTCCATTTTTAGTCGCCAAAAGTCGCTGTTTAACCTTCCCCGGCTAATTTTTTTGGTCGCCGGTTTTGTCGCTAATAAATGGTCGCAGAAGGTTTTGGCAACTAATCTGTCTTTTAGTCGGCAAAAGGAAGGTGTTTAGCGACTAAAGGTTTGGTCGCCAATACTCAATTCCATTTTTGGAAATTATACCTTTGGCGACTAAAATGTTAGTCGCCAATAGTTAAATTTTTTTTTTTATTATTTATACAATTGCCACTCTTTTGGCGACCAAAGTATTTTGTCGCCAAAAGCATTTGTCAAAAAAAAAAAAAAAAACCCACTGTGCTGCTCAGGAGCTCCCAAGGGGTTTCGAACCTACGAACTCCACCTTCCAAACCTTAACACAACACGCCAGCCCACTATGCCACTCAACCATCACATGAAATAATTGCAACTTATTATTATATTACTTTCACAGTATTAATACAAAACTATATATTTAAATATAAATATATATTGAATATAATTTATGTAAAAAATAAATGATTTACTAAAAAAAATTATAGGCCACTTTTGGCGACTAAAATAAATTTTTAGTCGCCAATTACTAATTTTCGGCTACTAATTATTTGTTTGTCGCTAATTAGTAGCCAAAAACAGCACTTTTGGCGACTAAAGTCAGGTTTAGTCGGCAAAACCCCTCCTTTTAGCTACTAATTTTTTTTTTAGTAGCAAAAAACAGCACTTTTGGTGACTAAAGTCAGGTTTAGTCGGCAAAACCCCTCCTTTTAGCTACTAATTTTTTTTAGTAGCCAAAAACAGCACTTTTGGCGACTAAAGTCAGGTTTAGTCGGCAAAACCCCTCCGTTTAGCTACTAATTTTTTTTAGTAGCCAAAAATCTGCACTTTTGGCGACTAAATTGAATTTTAGTCGCCAAAACCCCTACTTTTGGCTACGAAATTGATTTTAGTCACCAATAACTATGCATTTGGCTACTAAACTGTTTTAGTCGCCAAAAGTGTTCACTTTTGGCGACTAATTCCATTTTAGTCGCCGATTGTCGTACTTTCAGCGACGAAAATTCATTTTTTAGTCGCCAAAGCTGGATTTTCTTGTAGTGATTAGAATGAACCTCACTCGCTTGAGCAGATACTTTCTGCGCACACCAAAAAAAAAAAAAAATCTTAGAACTTCAGAGCCGAATATTTTAACATATTTCGGAAGTTGGAATTCAAATGATTTATTATATTTTGAAAGTTAAGTTCTGAATGGTTTTAATATATTTTGGGAGTTGAGTTTCGAATTATATTTCGGAAGTTGAGTTCTGAAGAAATTAATTTTGTTCGATTGTTGTTTTTCGTATACTGTCTATGTATTCGACACTGTTTGTCGAATGGTGATTGCGAACAAAAATTACGTAAAACAATTTCTTAGCAAAAAAAGTTACATTTCCGTCGCTGCATTGGTTTTTTTGCATGTCCTTCTAGTTTTCTGAATTGTTTGGCAAATCTTCCATCAAGTTTTGTTTGACAAGCAATGGTAACCTAATGAGTAAACAATGGAAGAATGTTAGCAATGGAGTCTAGTGTGTAAGAAATAATGGAGGAAGAAGGTAGACAATGGAGTGTGTGAGAAAGAATGAAGAAAGAAGGTAGGCAATAAAATGTGAGAAAGAGTAGATGAAGAAGGTAGCAATGGAGAGTGTGAAAAAGAGTGAAGTGTGTGAAAATGAGTGTCAATAACGTAGGCAATGGACAATGGATGTGCATAGAGAGCTTTTACAAGAAAAAAATGTGCACAGAGATCTCTATTTTGGATGTTTAAGTGTGTGGATGGATGTTTATTTTGGTAATTTTATTTAAAAGTAAATTTGTAATTAAAATAAAGTTCATTAAGGCGCTGTTTGGGAACATAGTTTTTTGGTTTTTTTTTTTCCACTAAAAGACAAATTGGTTACAAAACCAAAAAAAAAAAAAATCCAAACAAAATTTCACATCAAACCCCATAATCATTTCACTTTTTCTCTCACAAATATTACATCCAACCACACAAAAATCCAACTATCTTCCCAAACACAAATTTTTTTTTCTCCAATAATATTCTACAACTAAAAAAATCTACAAAAAAATTCACTTCTCAAACACCCACTAAGTGTGTGGACAAAGACAATATGGTGTGTGGATTTCCCCAACTTGTCATCATTTATCGGCCAAAATCTGAAGAAGCTCCTTTTGGCTCACTTTAGGCACACCCAAAAGCATTTTATTTTAATTTTGCCCAAAATCATTTTACAAACCACCCGGGAAACGTTCTAATATTCTTTTTCATTGGGGACTCCCAAAATCTGAAATCTCCCTCTTCTTCCTACTTTTCTCTCTCAGACTCAGACAGACAGACATTTCAACCATTTTCCAACTGAAGAATTTAAAAACTACTTTCAAACTCAAACATAGCATGAAACGAATCCTCCCTCCCTCGATCTAAAATGCTGAATTTGAACTCTCAAAACAAAAAAACTTTGAAGCAAAATACAACTTTGAATCATCCCTCCAAATCAAATCTGTTTTGCCCATCTTTATAGCTAGCTCACTCCACCATACAAACCCATCTCACCAAGATAGCCCTCTGTGTGTGTGTGTGTGTGTGTGTGTGTGTGTGTGTGTGTGTGTGAGAGAGAGAGAGAAAGAAATGGAGGGTGCCTTTCTCTGTGGGAACAAAGAGGCCATCCCTCCATTCAGTGACAATAAAACCAATCCAGTTCCTTCAATTGGTCAATCTTCCACATACAATGCGAAGAAAAGGTTCAGGAAGCCTTTGAAGGACATCACCCACCTCTTCAATCCTGAGCTCCAATCAACTTCTGCTCTATACACAGTTTTTTCTGAGCTTCCCTTCCCTGCTATTCCAGCTGCTGCCCCACCGATTAATCTCCGTAAGCGAAAAGCAATCGATGACATTGATTTAGTTCAGCAAGCTAATTCCAAGTCATTGAGGAAGAATTTTCGATAGTTACTGTTTAATTTTTATACCCTTTTATGTTATATATAGAGTTCCATAGTTGTTTTAATGCGTTCATATGATGGAAAAAAATTACACATTTTGTTGTATTAATTTTGTGCTTTCTCTATAAACTCTGTTTTAACCTTCAAGTGCGATACAATTTGGTTTTAACAACTGGTTTGGATTGAGTGAATTGAAACTTAAAAAAAAAAATGTATTTTTTTAAAATTTATATCACTCATTTGGATAAATAAAAAAAGAAATTAAATTACTATGTAAAATGGGAAGAAATGGAAAGCAATAATGTTTTTTCCAAGCGAATTAGGCTCCAATCTTTCCAAGATGGAGCATAAAAAGGACAAGTCTAGTATGGTTGATTGGAGAATTAAAGACATGACGTCACTGAATAGATTGCTACCATCACTAGGGCTAAGCAAAGAATCCGTGAAATCCGTAATCCGATCCAGTCCAGTCCAATCCAATAGGTTTGGATTGATTTTTTGAATCTGTGGTTCGGTTCCGGATTGAAAAATTAAAAATCCGTAGTTCACGGATTGGTTCCGGATTGAATCCTACGGTTCCGGATTGGAACCGATCCGGACAGTATACAAATAGTCTATATTTTTATTATACACCCTCCTGCATAGTATCTTCTCTTATTTCATATAAAACTTAAATCCAAACCTAAACTTGAATAGTATCTTCTTTTATTACTTTTATTTGCTAATTTTTAGTATTAATTTGTAATGTTCTAAATACTTATGGTGGAACTAGTTTCTTTATGGTTGTTTAAATTCTAGAACAGTTTATCGTTATTATGAAAAGATATGTTGCTATTGTGAAATTAATATGGTGCTATATTTATGTTTTTATGAAAATAAAGTGTTATATATATTTTTGTTATTTAATTATATAATTCCGTGGTCCTAAACCGATCAAATCCGTATTTAAATGGATTGGTTCGGATTGATTCCACGATTTAAACGGATTGGATTGGTTCCAATTTTTCAGGATTCGTAGATAATGGATTGGTCCTGGTTTTACTCCAATCCAGTCCAATTCGGACCATGCTCACCCCTAACCATCACGAGCCAAATCCATATGTATATTTGTTTGCTTACAATTTTGTTTGGCATATGTTCTCACAATAATACAATAAGCTTTCTTATGTCTCAACTCAAGCAAAGGGACTATTAAATTTTTTAAAAAAAGAAATGAAATAAATTATGAAAAAAAACTTGATTACTGGATAATAAATACAATATTTTTGTATGTGTAGAGTTAGTCTTTTTTTGGGAAAGCAAAAAAAAGTTAATTTATTAACTTATTTATGGTATATCATATTTTTATTTTTTTTTGATATATTTTTTTATAATAAACAAATAAGTAGAAACGAGTTACTTTTCAAAATAGACTTTAGAAAGTCCACTCAAATGTCAATCTACAATCACATCCAATTTTTGAAGCCTAAAAGAAAAGAGTCAGATCCTCTGTTGCGTTATCTTGTGGCGGTCCCTGCGGTGTCTCAAAACGACGTTGTTTTGAGGCAAATTTAAAAACAAACAAAAAAAACAAACAAACAAACAAACAAAACACACACACACAGAGAACCAAACCAAAGAAGAGAGAGAGGAAGAAGATTCAAGCACAGAGGAAGAGAAACAGAAGAGAAGAAGAATGTGATTTGTAAAAACCAAACACACACAGAGAACCAAATTTTCTTACTCTAAGAAATCCCCATTTGGGTTTTGTGATTTACCCCATTTTTTCATTTGGGTTTTCCTCAAATCCCTCATAAACCCATTCAATCACTTAAGAAAACAAGTGAAAATTAACCCAAAAAAATAACCATTCAAACATTCACACACACACACAGAACACATTCAAAAAACAAAAAAGAAAAAAAAACACACACACACACACACAGAATCAGAGAAGAGAAAGAGGGAAAGAAGAACACCTAGAAGAATGCCATTCAAACACCATTCAAACAACCATTCAAACACCCAGAAGAAAAGAGGAGAAAAAATCGAGATGGTTGCCGGCCATCGAGATCGAGAGAGAGAGAGAGAAGGGGGCTCGCGGTTATGGAGGTGGCGATGGTAGGTTGCGGCGGCGATGGCGGGTAGCTGGTGGTGTCGTGGGTGAAGAGAGGCCAGAGGTTGTCGCCTGTGGGATGCCATTCTTTCTTCTTCTCCTCTTTTTCTTTTCCTCTATGCTTGAATATTCTTCATCTCTCTCTTCTTTGGTTTGGTTCTGTGTGTGTGTTTTGTTTTTGTGTTTTTTTTTAAAAGTTTGCCCTAAAACGACGTCGTTTTTGTCACGACCCTAACCCGCCCCCGTGGGTTAAGGGCGTAACCGGCCAGTAATCATGAGATTACCTACGGCCTCAAACTGATCTAAGCGTATTTTAACAGAGTTAATGGGGGCCCAACGGAAGTAAAAATTTAAAACTTTGTCCACAGAGCTGTGCTTACATGGCACGTCAAACAACCATACACATAGGCATTAATAACTCACAACAATAAAATAGTAGCATGAGTTCTGTATAAACAGGATCATACAAGCCCAAGTCAACCCATCAAAACTATATACAGAATTACACAAAGTCTTCACCATCATGATAACATAAAATAGATAACAAAAGGCGAAGACGGGTCTCATGCGTGAGACACGAGGGCTGACTCTCCAAAACTGGGTTGTTCTACACAGGCTTCACTGAGGCTGGGTCTGGACCTCCCTTGGCTCACCTACAAAAACATGAATGAGCATGAGCGATAGCCCAGTGAATAATATCAATTACAGAATTTATGCGACAAGACGTAGAACAACGTTTTCCAAACGGCCTTGGGCCCAATTCATATCTGTAGTTAACATATATATAAGGGTAATTTAAATTAAGTGACCATAGTTCCGTACACCTTGGCCTTTTGCCCATTCAGATTTACATTCATTACGAAATGGCTTTCGGCCCATTTGATTAGGTCAAAACGGCCTTTGGCCCAATCATTCATTTCAAAACGGCCTTTGGCCCACTCATTGATTTCAAAACGGCCTTTGGTCCACTCATTCACGTCAGAACGGCCTTCGGCCCATACATTTGTATCAAAACGACCTTTGGTCCATCCATGTTCATCAAAACGACCTTTGGTCCATTCATGTCTAACAAAACGACCTTTGGTCCATTTATGTTTATCAAAACGACCTTGGGTTCATTTAAGCTTATCAAAACGACTTTGGGTCCATTTATGCTTTCATATCAGACTTATGTCCACAATCCCAATTGGCAATTCATAAAGCTTAAAAGGGAGTAAACAAGTGGACATTCACAAGCATTCAAATATCGATATTACTCACAGTGATCGGCTTGCGGATTTTCCCTGGAGCTTGACCCTACATTTTTCATGAACACAAAGGGGTCAGTAACAGTTCAATCCGTTCTTTAATTCACATATTCCACTTTAGGCTTTATCTTTATCTCATTAATTCATTTATGATGCTTAACACATGCCTAAGGGTGCTCACAAGTGAAAGAGAATGGAAAACAAAACTCTGGATGCAAAAACAGAATTTCAGAAAACAGGGTCCCCGCTCGAGCGTAAACTTTCCCGCTCGAGCGGACCCTTAAGGCCTGCAAAAGTACTGGATAGGTGAAATTTACGCTCGATCGTCCAAAATGGCGCTCGAGCAGAAGGCCTCTTAACATAGCTCCCCGCTCGAGCGTGAACTTACCCGCTCGAGCGGACACCAACTCTGCAAAAAGTGCTGGGAGCACGATTTTCCCGCTCGAGCGGCCATTACCCCGCTCGAGCGGACATCAAAATTTTGGAAAAACCCAGATTGTGTTCTTGAGCTCCAATTCGAATTCCTAGCCACACTACTTGCATGCAATGGCCCAAATCTCAATTTTAGTCATGCTAACTGTAGACGTCCCCGAACGCCCCGGGAGGGTTAAGTCCCGTTCTGTTCATTTTGGGGTTCACTACAGTTCGGACTCCCTTTGTCACGGTTCTTAATCTGAACCAAAGAGTCCAACTCTGGCAAATTGTTTTGAAGAAAAACAGATTTTTGAAAAGAAGTGCCAAACATGGACTGCTTTGCCAGATACAGAGTCGCCACCTAAATATTTTTTAAAATGGGAATTTAGGAAACCCTGACTCGGTGCCAAAGGCCACGTGTCCGTCATCACCAAAGTTGTCTTGGCTCGGGAGCTTGGGTACGATCGGGGAAGGTCAGCTATGAGCACCCCCTTTCGCCCGGTCCGAAGACCGGCCTCTACTAACCGTGATATCCGATTTTGAAAACATTACATGCTCTTATTCCAATTATTAGCCTAGAATTACTATGTTATGCGCGCAGCAAACAAGTATAGATTAGATTGCCTAATTTGGAAACAAGCATTGCGTATCCGTTTGTTTTGAAAAGGCTTTGGAATTTGCTACTCGCAAGTAGGCTAAAACACGGATTTCAATGAGTTTTTCCAACTCAAGACAATCCAACCTCCACCCACAGGCATTCAAACAGTAATATCACATAAGCATTTAGCCGCATGGCAATCATACTGTCATGGCAAACATTCACACGCATGCGATATGCTAAAACGTAAAAACTTACATCGTACTCCGTGCCAAAACAATAAACTAGTTAGCAAACATGCATGTCCTAGCTCATGTTAAGATGACTAATGTGACGCATACAGAGTGCATTTAGACAGGCTCGACTATCCTAAACATGGCATGTGAAATGCAATCATTCGATGCACGTATTCAATTTGGAATTGAAAGTACGATGCAGTTTGTATGATGTACCGAGCCCGGTGCATGTTTAGACAAATGCATGGATGCACGCATGCATTGCATAAGGTATGCTAAAATAGACGTGCCCTAATCTACCATCATAAGCAGGTAAATAAAAGGGAAGAAAGAAATGGGGGTTGGAAGACATACACACACTCACCCACACTTATTACAAGCACGCCCTCACTCGGAGGGACCGAATAATAATACAGTCCGAAAGAATAAATGAATAAATTATTACAAAATTCTAATTATTAAAATTAAATCAAATAAATAAAAGAAATGGGGCCTCAGCCCTGCCTCGGGATGCGCGAATGATGCATGCTCGATCCAACTTGCCCGGAAAACCCGCACCATGCCACTGCTGCTTCTGTTTCTACTGCCCTGCCTCTCCAAAAATTACCAAAGTCTCAGAACACCTTCCTTGCATGCTGCTGAGTGCCACCGGCTGAAGGAAATTTCCACCGGCTGCTTGTGGTGACCACCGGCTGCGAAATAAGCTATCGGCCAGATAAGCAGTGCCGGTCGGCACTCTTTACTGCCGTCGGCACATAATTCCTGCAGGGGACAGTTTGACAGCAACAGCAGACAGCAGTGCATGGTATTGGATTTTTGGGCATATTTATGCATGGCCAATGCTTCCTATCATGAATGGAACTCAAGGAAGCATGGCTCTTGGTTCTAGGGCCAACAATTGTGCACTTTGGTGCATGATAGCCTAAAGAACCAAGGTTGCACTTTGATGTAAAAATGCATGCAACACAAACAAATGAAATCCAAGGCCTTATCATGAGCTAGTCAAAGGCCTTGGTGACCAAGAATTGAGACGAGTTGCACCACTCGAAGTGTGAACTCCTCTCAACCCTATGCTTGGCTTGACAATCCCCAAGCCAAACCATGGAATGCATGTATGCAACATGGCTCAAATGATGCAACAATGGGACTAAGATGCAAGGCATATCAAGTGTCATGCAACTATCACAATAGGCATGCAAAATGCTAGAGCATGCAAGGTATAAGTGGCATGCAAACAAAGGCCAATCAAGCAATGGGACCAACCTACTACAACATTCGATGAACCGAGCATGCATCAAGCATATAATGAACATACAATGGTGGCCTTAGCTTCAATGGGGCAGCCCTCAAACCACCCCAAAATAGTGGCAAAACATGCCCAAAATGGTGACCAAAATGCTATACAAATCATGCAAGTTCATGGGCCCAAACCTAAGGCACCAAAAAGAGCATTTTACTACCACTTACACAACTACTCATGGCATGATTCTAACAACCAAAAAAACAGATTTTTATCATGCAAAATGACACCCAAATCCCCTTGATGACAACCCCAAAAAGCACTAAACAAACAAGCATGCATGAAGCCTATCCCTAGGCATAAAAGGGACACACCCTTGGAGCATGAAAATGGTCACATATGTAAACATACACACATGATTTATGGACTGAAATAAGGTCACAAATGGTGCCAAATCATGAGGATGTTCAATGTTGAACATGCTAGGGGCCAAAACACACAAGGCTTACAAGCCTAAAATGCAAAGCAACTATGTCAAGCACACTAAACATGGCAAAATCAGTGGCTCACAGCCCTTATACATGGTAATATGATGCTAATATCCTCATGGAACCAAGCTAAATCATGCAAAGAACATGGCCTAGATGCATGGCATGCTTTTAAGCATAAGAGAGCATTTCAAAGCAAACATAAGAGGCATGTTAGGGACCATAAAACCGACCAAAAACAGAGGTTAAACATGCTCCAAAACACTCAAAAAAAAACTCTGAAATGAAGTTAAAACCAACCATGCACACATGCTACTCTTTAGGTCAAAAACAAAGGCAAACAAGGGACAAGGGGGAGAGGGGTGTCTCTCCCCTATATGAGACTTAAAATCATCTTCCTCACCACTGAAAACCCACTGGTTTTCAATGGTGAGAAGGCCAAAAACACCAAGTAAAGAAGGCCTTAGGAAAAGGCACCAAAAATGGCCAAATAGGGCCTAATAGGATGAGCCTCTACCCAAACCACAAAATGACCTTAATGAAGGTTCAAGATCAAGTAAAAACAAGAGTTTTTATGTTATAGACAAAGCTCAAAACACGAAGCAAAAGGGGTAGAAACTTGTTGCAAGAATGGGGAATATAAAGTAATAAGCTCACCCTTGAAGACCCTTTGAAGAACAGGTGGAGCAGCCCTCCTTTAGTGATCAAAACCAGTCCAAGATCACACAAAACAAACCTCCAAGCCTCCTAATCTCGGATTAAGGTGTAGTAGTGTGTGTAATGGTGCAAAAGTAAGGTAAAACCACACTTTTTGGGCCTAAAACACACACACAAGGGTGATAGATATAGAAGTATAGATATATATGGATGTATATCAGAGATATATGTATAAGCTCTGGTTTTTTAGGTCTAAAGTGGCTAACCCTTGTAAAGGGAGATGAATGGATGTATATATAGGCAAGAATACTTAGTGGCTAAGCAAGAGAGGGGGGGTTCAAGGGATTCAAGGAGTTTAAGTGAGTCAAGGCTTCTTGGAGAAGCTAAGACAGCTGGCCAAGCTTCTCCAAGAAGCTTGGCCAAGGGTTCAAGCTCCTAGAGGAGAGAGGGGGTCAAAGGGACCAAAGGATGCAAACCCGGGTATGGGGAGTGGTGATAGTGCATTCCAGCTGTCACAGCTGGCATGCACCATCCCTGGGGTGCAAAGGGGTCACACCGACCAGCCAAAACAGTCACCGGCACAAAAGAGTGCCGGTCGGCATCATACAATGCCGACCGGCCAAAGGTTTTGAGAAATAAGTGCCGGTGGCCACTAGGAGGGCCGGTGGAGGTGTGGCCAGCCGGTGGGCTTCAGGGATGGCTAACAAGCGTCCCCCTACCCTCAGAGGCAAAAACACACAAGTCTTGGTGCACAACCAAGCACAGAATAAACCGATTGAGAGGTCCTGAGGCACGACGCGCAGCCGGGACCTCCGGGAACTCAAAACAAACACCACGTGGATAATCACCGAGTGTTCCAATGGTGACGTCCAAGTCTTGAGGACGGTCAAAATGGGGTGTCTACACTAACATGACACCAATGCAAGATTACAACATTAGGAAGCTCAATTTCTTGATTTATCTACATGCATGTCTTAAAACATGTCAAGCTCAACATCAACATAACAAACTCATGCATTCAAGCTCATATCTTCTCAAGTTGCACATGCATGTGATATATTAGTCACATCCCAACTTAGATGGCACAAATGATGAGCATAACATGAGCTTCAATTGAAATTGTACATGGATTATACATTTACATGCTCAAACATGCAAATTCAAGGTACTTACTTACATGCATGTACATAATGGCCTCCAATTCAACCAAACCAATTCAATTTCCTCATAATCAAACTAAATCATGTTCTTGACCATTATTCCAACTTGAATTCACAAAATTACAACTTAACATCCATGAATTCACTTACCTAGAGGCTTGATTCTCACAATCTATGACCAAAACTTGAATAATCTTCAAGGTTCCCAAGCTTTGAGCTAAGTTTGCTCAATTCTCTTCTCTCCCTCTCTCTACAGCCGACTCTCTCTTCTTCTCAATGGTCTAACTCAGATTTTGAGCTCAAATGAGTTAAGGAGAGTGTAATGCCTCCATACATCATGCCCCACTAACACAATATTCTAATATAAAATAATAGACACTTAATTCATCAATTTAATCAATTTAAATTGACCAGATTAAATTTTCAATTGAATTTCACCGTAGGCTCTAAAAATTATGCCAATCACGATGGCGTAACCAATTTCCGGTTCTGTCGCCGATAAGGCCCTCAATTTAATTCCCGAAGCGGATTATTCAAACAGATATTCCTACGGTGAACAGATACGAATTCAAAATCACATATTATCACATAATGGCACACAAAATCATGCTAAACACATAACCATAAACAAATTAAGGACCAATTTAGCATAATACAGAACAGGGGTATCACAGTTTTGGGGCACCGTAGGAACCACCGCAAGATAACGCGGTAGAGGATCCAGACTCAAAAGGAAAAAACAGTTTAAGAATATATTTGCAAGTTTTTGGCTGTGTTTGGAAAGATTTTCAAATTATAATTCTACTTACACATTCTAATATCATGTTTGGATAGGGTTTTCAAATTATATTTTTATAATAAATAGAAAACTCTACAGAAAATTTTGTGTCAGACACAATTTTCAAATTTTTTTTTTTTGAAATTTGGCCTGACCGGTCATCCCACCGGTTGTTCGGCCGGTTAATTAGAACAATGCAAATATTATTATTATTTTTTTTTTTTGCAATTGACACATGTTAATTTTTATATATTAAAAAAAATATTTTCCGAATTTTTAAAATTTTTTTGTGAGCTTTAATAGAATTTTGAGTTGTGTGTTTGGTTATGAATTATAAGTTTTTGTATCAAATATCATATGTCACATCAAAAATTCCTCACTCAATTCAAAACTCTTTTCAAAACTCATTCACTAAACAAATTTTCCACACTCAAATCATAATTTCAAAACTCACAAACTTAAAATACAACTCTTATTCTCAAATCATATTTAGAAAACTCTACCAAACGTTACTTTTTTCATTCTTTCCTTTTTATTTTGTTTTGTTTTGTGCTTGGAGTATTTCATTTCTTTATTTTATTTTATTTTTTAAAAAACTATAGATTTATTTGTTTTTCGAAGATCTTGGGTGCTCAAATGTACTATCATATCTTTGCCTTTCCAAATCAGTGTGTTTTTAAGAATTGTGCTGGTTTTGTTTTGGAGGAAAACACATACGACATAATGTTTGGATTTTACAAGTGACAAGACAATGCAAAGAATCATTTGTTCAAGGTTTCATGTTTGAAACCTTTACTCGTCCAATTAAATTAATTGTGCTAGCAAGGTTGCATTTATCGGCCCACTTGGTCGTCCAATTTAGTCCTACTTTTAAGGTTTGAATTTAGTCCAATTTTTAATAGTTATTTGCATAGGTCTTCTATTGTATTCCACTCGAAGTTTGATCATACTTAAGGTGGTTAATGAGTTTTACTAGTGCTTCAGTGATAGTTCCCTTCTTATAAATTGGGTTGAATCAGACAGGTAACCGACTATCCTGAGGCCTAGGCCCACAAGAGTATCATTTTTTTACATTACAAAAAAAAAAATTGATGTTTTAACTCCTAAAGTAAGCCCGGCCAATTTTTTTTGACCCATTCAATTTCTGGACTGAATTTGGGAAAGAGATTTCTAGCCCGATATAGCCTTCTAATAAAAATATCATATATTTTTAATATAATTTATTTATGTAAAAAATACAAATTCATAAAATATATAAGTTATAATCCTTGATGATATAGCACTCTTTATTTATTTATTTATTATTATTATTGTTTTTTTAATACTAAATATAATTGAATTTCTAGACCCCACAAGTAAACATGATTTCCAAAATTATATAATAACAATAAAATTGGGAGATTTGGTAATAGTTCCTTCAGTATCTAACTTGTCCTTCAAAAGAACAATAATTATATGAATTCTTTCAAAATCTCCTATTATTTTAAAATTTGTTTATTTTACTATAATATCCTCATATAAATATATATATATATATATATATACTAGTGTATGCTCGTGCTTGAAGACACGTTATAAATAAAATAAGTGAACAAAAAGAGAAAAATAAAATAAAATAAAGAAATAAGAAAGAAAATAAAAAAGAGAGAGAGAATGCATAAGTGAACAAAAAGAAGAAAAATGAACTGGGTGAATGGGTAGGAGAGAGAGAATGTATAAGTGAATAAAAAGGGAGAAAAGAAGGTCGGTGAGTGGTAATTGAAAAAATCTTGACCCTAGGATGAATTTGGGAATTAATCTCAACTCTCGAAACAAAATGTATCTCTAAGATATTTTGACATATTTTCAAAAACTCTTCTACTTTATTATGTAGATATATGCATGTATATTAGATTACAACGACTTTCGCTCATCTCAATCTATCTTCTCTTTGTTTCACTTTTATCACCGTTGCTCTTCATCGGCGCCAACGTCGCTCTCCACCGTCGCTCACCATAGAACTCTTTCTCTATCATCTTCATCACCACCGTCACTGTGATACCCCTATTCTGTATTGTGCTAAACTGGTCCTTAATTTGTTTATAGTTATGTGTTTAGCATGATTTTGTGTGCCAATATGTGATTTTGGATTCATATCTGTTCGCCGTAGGAATATCTGTTTGAATAGTCCCCTTCGGGGATTAAATTGAGGGCCTTATCGGCCACAGGACCCAAAATTGATTACGCCATTGTAATTGGCATAATTTTTAAAGCCTACGGTGAAATTTAATTGAAAATTGATTCTGGTTAATTTAAACTGATTAAATTGATAAATTAGAGCCCAATTGCCTTATTATTATTATATTGATTTAGTGGGGCTTGTTGTGCATTAACACTCACTTCCCTTTTATTCTATTGAACTCAAAATCTGAGTTATACCATTGAGAGAGAGGGAGACCCGGCCCTAGTGAGAGAAAAGGGGAGGAGTTGTGCAAATTTCAGCTTAAAACTTGGGAGCCTTGAAGATTACTCAAGATTTGATCATAGATTGTGAGAACCAAGCTCCTTGGTAAGTAATTCTTGAGTTTAATGGGCAATCTTGTGTATTCAAAGTTGATTTATGGTCAAGAGTGAGAATTGAAGGGGGATTTTAAATCGTAGGTGTTAGATTGAAGGTCAATGTTTGCATGCATGTATGTGATTGCCTTGGATTTTCATATTTGGGCACCAAATGCATGATCTATGTGAGTTTTAGTTAAAGATCATGTTCTTGACCATCTCTTCATCACATAAGTTGAAAGAATAATGTACCACATGCATGTGCAGATTATAAGGGTACAAGAGTTGAATGCATAAAATGGTTGTGTTAGTAATGGGTTTGGTGCAATTTGAGCCATGTATGTATCTATTTTATGAAATTGAGCCTCATTGAGTTGTGAGTTGGGGTCTATTCCATGTTAGCATGATTATACATGAGATTGGAGCCATTGCATGCAAGAAATGTGGTTGGAAAATCGATTTGGAGCTCAAGAACAAAATCTGGGAAACCCAGAATTTTGGTGTCCGCTCGAGCGGGGTAATGGCCGCTCGAGCGGAGAAATCGAGCTCCCAGCATATTTTTCTGCAGACATGATGCCCGCTCGAGCGGGTAAGTTGGCGCTCGAGCGGGGAGCTATGTGACATGAAGTCCGCTCGAGCGGAAGAATGCACGCTCGAGCGGGGAATTGAGGCAACCAGTACTTTTGCAGACCTAAGGGTCCGCTCGAGCGGGGAAGTCCACGCTCGAGCGGGGACCCTGTTTTCCGAAATTCTGTTCTTGCATTTTATGTTCTGTTTTCCGTTCTCTTTCACTTGTGGGCACTCTTAGGCATATGTTAAGCATTGTGAATGAATTAATGAGATAACAATAAAGCCTAAAGAGGAAAATGTGAATTTTGAACGGATTGAATTGTTAATGACCCTCTTATGTTCATGGCATGTGTAGGGTCGAGTTCCAGGGCGAACCCATCAACCGATCACTGTGAGTAATATCTTAATAAGATATTTGAAGTATACCGTTGTCCAATTGTTTACTTGTATGTAAGCTTTGTAATTCCATTATTTTGATTGGGAGACAACGATTGATATAAATGCTTGGGCCAAAGGCCGATGGATATGAACGATTGATATAAATGAATGGGCCCAAGGCCAATGGATATGAACGATGGAAATGAATGATTGGGCCAAAGGCCGATTGAAATGAATGATTGGGCCAAAGGCCGATGGAAATGAATAATTGGGCCAAAGGCCGATTGAAATGAATAATTGGGCCAAAGGCAGATGGAAATGAATGGTTGGGCCAAAGGCCGATGGAAATGGATAATTGGGCCAAAGGCCGATTGACATGAATGACTGGGCCGAAGGCCGATTGTTGCAATGTCCAAATAATTGCTTACGTAACTTGTTTATTTGATATTATTCACTGGGCATTCGCTCACGCTCATTCATGTAATTGTAGGTGAGCCAAGTGAGGTCCAACCCCAGCCCCAGTGAAGTTAGCCAGGAACAGCAGGAGTTTTGGGAGAGTCAGCCTTGTGTCTCACGCACGAGACCCAACCTTGCCATTTTGTTACGTATTTACATTCTGTTCTTGTTGGCAAGGATCTTGTATATATTTGCATATAGTTTGCTATGGGTTGACTCCGTTTAAATGATCCTGTCTGTAAAGAAGTTTATACTACTACACTTTTGTTTGTGGGTTATTAACGTATATGAGTATGGTTTGTTTTGGGTGCGCATATAAGCACAGCTCTATGGACAAAGTTTTGAATTTTACTTCCGTTTGGCCCCTTTACTCTGATGAGTCATGTCTGTTTTGAATTGAGGCCGTAGGTAATCTCAGGATTACTGGCCGGTTATGTCCTTAACCCTTAGGGGCGGGTTCGGGTCATGACAGAGTGGTATCAGAGCACGAGTTAATAACTCACACACTTGTCCAAAGAGAGCAATAAGCGTCTAGATAAGATCTAGGATGCATTCATGTGATAGATATGAATTTGGAAGCATTGACGGTATGCTTAAATGCTTTAATATGAACGTTGAAGACATCATGAACATGCTTAACTATTTTGATTTGTGTAATTGTGTGCCATAAGTTGTGACCTACTTGCATTGCAAATTATCTGGATATGTATATTCCTTGTTACGTGCATACTTGTGTATATCCTGTATGAAATATAATGCAAGTCTAATCAGATGGTGAGAACGAGAGGCGATGAGTTGGAGGAATCCTCTACAGCCAGAATAGACAGGATGGAAAGGTTGCTACAGGAAATGGCCGAAGCCTTGAGACAGCAACAGGAGTGGCAACAACAGTGGCAGCAACCACATCCACCACCTCCACCTCCGGCACCCCCTGTGCCAGATAATCAGAACGATGACCGAATCATAGCCCTCACCAAAGAGTTCAAGAAAATGAAACCGCCACAGTTCCACGGGGGATTAGATCCTTTGAAAGCCGAAGCGTGGGTCCTCGGCATTGAGAAATTGTTTGAGGTGTTCCCTGTTCAGAAACTCAGAAAGTGCTTCTAGCTACTTTTATGCTAGAAGATGAAGCAAGAAGATGGTGGATGTTAATGCGGGAGAGTTACAGAGATGCTGATTGGGCAAAGTTTTTAGAAATCTTTTATGACAAGTACTTTCCGCAGTGTGTTCGGGATAGAAAAGTGGCGGAATTTATGGAATTGAAACAAGGCAGCTTGACAGTAGCTGAGTATGAGGCCAAATTCACGAATTGGCCAGGTTTGCGCCACATGTGATTGACACAGATTATAAGAAGGCACGACATTTTGAAGGTGGGCTCCGGGATGACATCCTAGAAAGGGTGAAT
>JAPPVO010000469.1:0-33970 GCA_030407325.1 Camellia japonica | reverse complement strand
AGATCCTTCCAGATAAGTACATTCTAGAATGATTCTAGAATAGTCTATAAGATAGAGTTGGAGGAAGTGTTTAGAACACTCTCCATCATTGTAGTTCTAGAGTATTCCTTGTAGCCTATAAAAAGGGAAGGCCCTCATTTGCCCAAACCACCGAAAGCAATCCGAAGTATTCCAAAGTAATACAAGCAAGCATTCTCTCTCTCTCTCTAACTTTCTCTAAGCTTTCTCTTGTATGTGCAATCTTCTCCTAGCTCTCTTCCAAAAAGGCTTACTTAGGTGCAAGCAAGGCTTGCTACAAGCATCTAAGGCCACACGGTTGGCTTGGAAAAACCAAGGCCATGATAGTGGTATGAGAGCCAGCCTAGGGATACTTGTAGACGTCTCCGAACGTCCTGGGAGGGAATCCCCCGTTTTGTTCATTGGGCTCACTACAGTTCAGGACTCAATGTCACGGTCCTGTATCTAATCTCGCAGAGTGCAATGCAAGACCGATGAATCATCAAAGAGTCCAAATCCGGCAAATCGTTTTTGAAAACAGATTTTTTGAAAGAAGTGCCAAACATGGACTGCTTTGCCAGATACAGAGTCGCCACCTAAATATTTATTTTGGGGGAATTTAGGAAACACTGACTCGTTGCCTAAGGCCACGTGTCCGTCATCACCAAAGTTACCTCGCCTCGGGAACTTGGGTATGATTGGGGAAGGTCACTTCGTAAGCACCCCCGCTCGCCCGATCAAAGATCGGCCTCTACTAACCATGATATCGAGTTTTGAAAACATTTATGTGCTCTTATCCTGGTTATTAGCCTAGAATTACTATGTGATGCGCGCAGCATACAAGTATAGACTGGATCGCTTGAGTTGGAACAAAACATTTCATGTTTGTTTTTGAAAGCGGTTTGCTACTCGCAAGTAGGCTAAAATGCGGATTTTGCCACCCTCAAGTGGGCTTAGAAAACATGGTTTTGCCACTCTCAAGTGGGCTTAAAACTCGCATTCAATGAATTGTTCCAATTCAGATAATCCAACCTTCACCCACAGGCATTCAGGCAGTTATATCACATAAGCAAATAGCCTCATGGTAAGCATGCTATCATGGCAATCACTCACACGCATGCAAGGATGCTAAAGCATAAACACTCACCGAGTACTCCAAGCCAAAACAGAAACTAGTTAGTAATCAATGCATGATCCTAGTTCATGTTAAGATGGCTAATGCAACACATGCAAAATGCAACTAAGATAGCCTCGGCTATTCTAAACATGGCATATGAAATGCAACAGATAACATGTATTCAACTTGGAATTGAAATACAATGCAGTTAGTATGATGCGCCGAGCCCGGTGCATGCAATACAAATGAATGAATGCACGCATGCATATCATAAGGTATGCTAATTTAAATATGCCCTAATACTAACCATTGAAAGAAGGTAAATAAAAGGGAGAAAGAAGTGGGGGTTGGAAGACATACACACACTCACACACACTTATTACACAATTGCCCTTGCTCGGAGGGTCCGAAAGAATAATACAGGCCAAATAATGAATCAACTATCCTAGCTACTTAATTATTACAACACTTCTAATTAATTAACAAATTAATTACAAAGCAGCCTAAGTCTGAAACTAAAGAGACTGCCGCAGCTCTGCCTCGAAACGCGTGGATGATGCATGCTCGATTTGCCTTGCTCGGAAACCCGTTACCATGCCACTGTTGCCTCTGTTTGCACTGTTCTGCACCTCTGAGGGATGTGAAAATTCTTGAGGCACCTCTGAACCATTCCCTGATTATTTTGGAATGCCACCGGCCAATGAAAAGCACCACCGACCATGTAAATGTGATCACCGACCATAAATTGGGTCACCGGCTAGACTCTGATGGTCGGTCGGCACTAAAAGTGGCCAGCCGGCCATTTATTCCTGCAGAATCCTGTTTTACCTGCAGCAGTGGACAGACAGTGCATGGTATGGAATTTTCAAAGCAATGTGTGCACGGCCACTCTCCCTATCATGCTATGGACTCAAGGGAGTGTGGCCCTCAGTACTCGGGCCACCAATCATGCATTCCAATGCATGATGGCCAAAGGTACCAAGTTTGCAAATCAATGTAAATGCATGCGACAAATCAAATGAATGCTTCACGCCCTATCATGTTGAGATCAAGGGCATCGGCGACCGAGGGGTGAGACGTGTTTCGTCACTTCGAGTACAAACACACCTCACTCCTCAAGTTTGGTTTGACACCCCAAACCAAATGAAATGCAATGCATGCATGCCCTATGCAATGCAAAGTAATGCAACTAGTGCAACTAATGCAATATGAGGATGCTAACTCAATGCATTGTAATGCTACCTAAACATGCAAGTTAAGCTAATGCAATATGAACATGTCAAGCATGCAATGAGGTTATGTGATGCAACTAGTTAGATATCATGCAATGTACTAAGCATGCAAGCATGATGTAATGCAAATAGGCAACAATACACAAATGCAACTTGTCAAACATGCAATTATATACGAAGATGGACTTAAACCGAAATTGGGAGACCTCAGCCCATCCCAAAACAGTGGCCAAAATGATGGGTGAAAGCAACAAAAATGCAAAGCAAACAAGCTTACTAATTGGTCCATTACTTAGACCACAATGCACAACCTTCAAGCATGAGTGAAATGCGATGAATATGAGAGTATGGCATTATAATAAACTCTGAAATCTCATGAGGAGTGATGCCATCTCAAACAAAACATGCAAGTTAGGCATGCAATAGGGCTCCAAACTTGAGGCCAACAAGGGGGTTCAAACCATAGCTATGACAAACAAAACCCAAAGGACCAAAATGACCTAAAACAATCCTAGGGCATTCCAAAATAAGACTAGAACATGCATGGAACATGGTCAAAGCATGCCAAGAAATGGGCCCAAAACAAAGGGGATTCAAGGCCACAAAGAGGGCACTCTACTACAACCCCCCCCCCCCTCCCCCAAACCACATATGGCATGGACTAATCAATGCAAAACAGAGTTTTAACATGCAAAAAGGAGCCCCAAAACCCACTGATATGGCAGCCCAAAGCCTCAAACACATAGGCATGCACAATGACTCATTTTAAGGCACAAAAGAGCATCTCTTCAAAGCATGGAAAGGATGATGAATGCAAGCATACAAGCATGGATTATGGACTGAAATAGCATGGAAAATGATTCCAAATCACTGAAACAAGCCAACTAAAGCATGCTAATGACTCACACACTCAAGACTCACAAGCCAAAATGCATAGTGGCTATACCAAACATGGTAAACATGATCAAATCAGCACCCAATAGACCTCAAGCATGATGAAATATGACCAAAAGCTTCATGAAGTCAAGCTAGAACATGCAAGCATGGAGGGGCAAATGCATGGCACATGTTATGACAATAAAGGGGGTTACTAGACAAGTGTATGATGCATGTAATGGACCATCAATCCGACCAAAAACAGAGGTATAATGTGACCAAATAACACCCAAAAACCTCTGAAATGGAGCTAAGTAAAGCTAAGCATGTATGCTACCTTCATGAGCCAAAAACATAAACAAATGAGACACAAAGGGAGAGGGTGTAGACACCCCATTTTTGACCGACCTTAAGACTCGGACGTCACCGATTGAGCGCTCAGTGGTGTTGCATATCGTGCTCATTCAGAAGTCTCAGAGTCGCGGCCGTGAGCCCTACCTCCGGACTTTCGAACCCTCTTCTGTGCCTTGCCTCGGTTTGCGAACCAGACTCGGTTTCCTTTGTTTCTCTTCCTGAGGGGAGGGAGAGGTCTCGTAGACCATCTCTCAGTGGCCGTGGGCTACATTTCGTGGCCGTAGGCCATTTTGCCCATTTCGGAGCTCGGTTCCCGGTTTTCGGAGCCGTCAGGCCGTGCGCCTCGGTTCGGGACCGCCTAACCATCTCCGATTCCTCCGGTTTTTGGCATACATCTTATTTACTCCCTTTCTAGGGACACTGGGGTCTGAGAGACCCACTTCGTGGCCGAATGCCACTTTCGATGCTTAACAGCCTATTTTCAGGACCCCGAACTGCGTGTTTTGGCCCCCGAGCATTCGTTTTGCATCGGTTTTTGTTCATTTTTGGCAGGTACCTCTGTTTTATCATAAGGAAGGTCACTGGAGGGTGGGAGGCCAGCAATTGTCTCAGCAACCAGTTATGCTCTTCTGGCGCCCTCCGACGCCCGTTTTTCTCACTTCCGAGCCAATGTTGACCACCCTAGGAGCATTTTCTTCAAGCCAAAACCACATATTTGTGTTGTACACACATGGGAGGACCCTAATATCATATGGCCGGCCAGTAACTCAAATTGAACCTTTTGAACCCCTCCTAAAAGTGGCCTGTTCTCTCTCTTGTTTTAGAGTTACCAGTTTTGAACCACAGGGTCTTGTTCAGCACACATGGGAGGACACTAATCTCCTATGGCCGGCCACTAATTCATTTGGCCCATTTTGACCCTTGGCCGGCCGGCCATAGGGGGTAGCCGGCCGGCCACCTGCAAGAAAGGTAGCAGGCCGGTCATGCTCCTTGGGATGTGTGCCCTACAGCTGTGTAACTTTTTCCCCCAAAAGATCTGATTTCGGGGGACTTTTGAGGGACAAGGAACTTAATCCCAAGCCTCTACACACTTTCACTTGCTTGCTCCTCCATCCTTGCTTCCATACAGCAGCTCCAACACTCTCTCAAGGCTTAGAACACTTGCTTCAAGCATACACACTCATATCCATCTCTATCTCTCTCATTTTTCTCAAGTTTGGTGCCATTTCTTCATCATCATCAAGCACCACCACCACCACTCCATTTCCAGCAGCAAGGGGAGCTTTTCAGAAGCTTAGAAGCAACATTCCTCAAGCCAAGAGGTAGCAAAAGTGTGGTCTTCAAGGGTAAGTTGCCATTTCCCTCTTTTGTAGCATTTTCTTGCCTCATCTCTTAGGCCTATTTGCTTACTATTTTGAGCTCCGACCTTAACTGAAAGGGTCATTATTTTGAACCATTCTACATGATTGTTGAAGGTTTCAACCCTATTTGAGATCACCATCTTGTACTTGCTTCAATATCATCTTATATGTCACATTTTTGCATGAAATTTCTAGTCTATGAGTGATCTGTTTTTGAGCATAATGTAAACTGTAAGAGGGCCTATTTTGAGCCTCTCTTAAACATTGAAGAAGGGCTCAACCCTGTTTGGGCCCCCTATCTTGCACTTGCTTCATAATCTCTCTTATTTACCGTAAATTTGCATGATTTGTTTGGCCTATATGTAAATTTTTGTTGGAGCATGTCATGAACTGTGAGTAAGCTTATTTTTTATCCCTCTACAACATTGTAGAAGGGATCAACCTTGTTTGGGGCCTCCATGTTATACCTACCATTATACCCCTCTTTGGCCCCCATTTTTGCATGCCTTTTTAGGCTTATCTAGCTTCTGTTTTCGGCCATCATCAGAACTGAAAATGGTCATATTTTGACCTTATTGGCATATTTCATGAAGGGTCTTTGCTTGTTTGATGAATGTTTGGCCTACTTCATGTTATACCCTCTTATGGCCTATTTCTTGCATGGCATTTTGGCATGTTTGCATACTGATTTGGGGGATGTAATCCACTGTAAATGTTCATATTTTTAGTCCCTCTTCAGTGTTGTAGAAGGGTGTTTTTCCATTTGGGCTTTGCATTTACCATCCATTTCAATACCCCTCTCTTGGCCCCAATTTTTGTATGCCATCTTAACCCTACTTGTGATTGCTGTTTGGCCATGTTTTGTGCTGGAAAATGCTTTTCTTGGGGCTGCCTTGCTACTGTATTTTCATTCCATGTCCATATTGTGCACGCATCGCATAGCTATAGGCCATTTTGGGTGCCTAAATTCGCATTTGGGGACCATTCCTTGCATTTGGTCTAATTTCGCCATCTTTCGGGACTGTTTTCCCCCATATTTCAGTGCCGGAATTCCATTGGCATATTTGCATATCATTTTCTATGTCATTTCATGCCTTAATGTCATTGCCTCGGTTTGCGTGCCCGTGTGCACGCATTTCGAGGCACCTCATTTTTCATCCATCGGCCTCTTATGTGAGTGTGGCTGAGGCTCACTCATGTTAGTGTAAGCCCATTTTGCATTCTGTATGCCATTTTAGTCTCATTGCATTCTGTATGCCATTTTCTCAGTTTGCGTGCCAGTGTGCACGCATTTCGAGGCATCTCTTTTTCATCTAATGGTCTCCTGTATGAGTGTGGCTGAGGCTCACTCATGTTGGTGTAAACCCATTATTGCATTCCATGCCATTTCATCCGTAGCATTGTGTATGCCCGGTTGTACATTACCTCGTATAGCGTGTATGCCATTCCATGACATTGTGTACGTTACGATTGCATATTAGCTGCATTTCATGCATATCATGCATATTGCATCGTGTTTGGGATAGGAGTTAGCCCAGACACGGGAAACGAGGCACGTTTCGCACTCCGAGCGACGGAACGGGTCTCAATTCCCAAGTCACCGACGCTCCGGATTATCCATAATGGAGTTAGGTTTTGTTTAGCATTCATACGCATTCATCCTATATTGAGTTGTGCAAATCGGCTCCTCGACCATCATGCATCAAGATGCGTGATTGGTGGCACGAGGATCGAGGCATGCATATATCTGTGAAATACATTGCTATGCCCCTTTCCTGCTCTCTGTTGCAGCAAAATGAAGAAGCAGCAACTTTTCGGAGTCTGGCACGCATTTCGAGAAACATTGCAAACAGAGGCTAAATTGGGCATCCCAATGGATTTCTGCACAAAATAGCCCAAAACATGCATCACTTCATTATCCGGAGCGGAGTCAAGGCAGTCCCTGGCTTGCATGCCAGTTTACAGTTTTTCTTAGTTAATTTGTTAATTAATTAGGAATCTGTATTATTCGGACTATATATTATTCGGACTGTATATTTATTCAGACCCTCTGCGCGAGGGCATAATTGTAATAAGTGTGGGTGAGTGTGATGTATGTCTTCCAACCCCACATCTTTCTTCCCTTTTATTTACCTGCTTATGATGGTTAGATTAGGGCATATTTCAATTAGCATACAGTATGACAGCATGTTTGCATCGTTCATCTGTTTTGCACGCACCGGGCTCGGCGCATCATACAAACTGCATTGTATTTCAATTCCAAGTTGAATACTTGTTAGTTGTTGCATTTCATATGCCATGCTTAGAATAGCCGAGCCTGCTATAGTTGCATTCTGTATGTGTTGCATTAGGCATTTCTGTATATTTAGGATCATGCATGGATTTCTAATCGGTTTCTGTTTTGGCTTGGAGTACTCGGTGAGTTTTATGCTTTAGCATCCTTGCATGCGTGTGAGTGACTGCCATGATAGCATGCTTACCATGAGGCTATTTGCTTATGTGGTATAACTGCCTGAATGCTTGTGGGTGGAGGTTGTGTTACTTGAATTCGGACAATTCATCAAATGTTTGTTTTTAAAGCCCACTAGATAGTGGCAAAATCATGTTTTCTAAGCCCACCTGAGGGTGGCAAATCCACGTCTTAGCCTACCTGCGGGTAGCACCATCAAACCATTTTCAAACAAACAAACATGAAGTGTTTTGTTCCAATTCAGGCGATCCAGTCTATATTTGTATGCTGTGCGCATCACATAGTAATCTAGGCTAATAACCGGAACAAGAACTCACGATGTTTTCAAAATAAGATATCATGGTTAGTAGAGGCCGGTCTTTGACCGGGCGAGCGGGGGTGCTCACGAAGTGACCTTCCCCAATCGTACCTGTGGGAGCCAGAATTTTATAGGTACCAGCTTATTGGGCCTAACCCAAACAAGGCTTGCCTATTCGGCCCACCCCCGTCTATAAAAGGAAGGGACCTCATAATATACAGGTATGTTCTCTTCTCTCTCGACACAACACACACACATATACTATTTTTCCTTCATACAGGGACTGACTTCATCATCGGAGAGTCCCCGGCCGGCAACCCCGGTTGGGTGGCACCGACTATGTTCATCATTGCAGATCTACAGGGGTGAAGCTCTTCTCTTCGTTGGATCTCCACAACATCCATGTGAGGGGATATTTCATGGCCTCACAATTGGCGCCGTCTGTGGGAACGACTAAATGAGATCAACGAAGAACACAACAAATATACTGCTATAAGTAAACATATACTGGTTGCTTTGAGGTCAGTACACTTTCCACGAAAGTAAAGATCAATCCCAAGTAATACGGCCCACAACTGGGTTTTTGGCTTCTTTCATTTTGATTATGTTTTTTGCTAAAGTTCAGGTATACATATATATATATATATACACATCTATGTATGTATCTATTTATGCTCACAGATTTGATCAAAGCATTGTTGAATATTAATATTGCTTAAAAAGGTTGTCAAAACAAGATGAAATTAGTAGCTGTTTTCTCTCTCTAAAAATGGGTTTCACACCTTTCTTGGTGCAAACATCTTTTCGGCAATTCAATAAAGTTATTCGGCTAAATTCATACGTGGGTCTATCCATTTATTTAGTCTTTGCCTCTCAAAACTTAGCTTAAAGTTGGTGCTTGACATATATGCACTTGTGCCTATGCTAGAACTTTCTGTAGAATCCAAGGCTGGGTCTTTAATTTTTCTCTCTCTAGATTTGGACCACAATAACTTGGGGGTGGACTAAACTTTCTTATTCGGCACTTTATTTGGCTTGTTTATCAACCAACTCAGCAACAGTAACTATTTATTGGGTTGTTCGTCAACTCTCTTATTATTCTAAATCTCATTTCTGAATGCTATCTCTATATTTGCAAAGATACATTTATATATATATATATATAATACGTGGATACAAATATTTGCATATGCATGACTTGTTTGTTCGGCTCTCAGACAAGGTGTTATAGGCCGACCACGGCCCTCTCTAGCGCTATTATCGGCGAAGGCAGAGTCATGCCGACCAAGTGCTTTGGTTCAATTTACTTTTACGTAGTTTACTTCTTGAGATTATGCGAACACAAGTTGCTAAGTGGAATCTCTATTCTTTCCTCTTTAAATAATTAATGTCTTCAATATGCTTTCTATATACATATATGCTTATAACCTTCAATTTAATTAAAAATATAGATTGCAGTACTCCACCATCTCTCGGATAACCAACCAAGTTCCTTCAAAGAGCAGAATTTACGAGCTACGGACCAATTGGGCAACAAATTGAAGATGCGTACAGAAAGTTGTGGCCATGAATATTTGTTTTTCGGCTTTTGAACAAACCGTATATTTTATTCGGCAATGTGAATTTCTTAGGCAAATTTTATTCGGCAAATATTTCATTACCTTACGTCATACTTACAAGTTCAATTTTATTCCTTACATCATTATATTTTCAAGTTCAATTTTATTTACGTCATTATATTTTCAAGTTTCAATATACGGTTGACATTATTCGGTCACAGGAAACTTCAAATGGTTTCACTACCTACATCATGTATTCATCCGGCAACTGAAATTTTCGGCGCAGTCAAACCCAAGTTTTGACTATGCACCACGATTCCGATTGCCGACCACGTATGTGGCAAGTCAAAAACAAAAGGGAAGTGCTGCACAGATGTGTTCAGCCAGCCAAAACCAAAAATTCGGCGTTCAAGCCCATGCACTCGCATCTCGGCAGTGCTGTATCTCATAATCAATCAATCGGCGAAGCTCCAAAGCTACTTTGCACTTATTCGGTTTATTATTTGGCATAACTTGCAAACGGACGATCTATTCGGCCCTTTAATTTGGCATCAACATATTATTATCACTGCCGCATCGTCCAGCAATGACAACTTATTCGGCTTTAATATTCGGCTTCAGCATTCTTATCAACATCAAATACCACCCCATTGCTATCCTCCGCAAATTCGGCATCTTATCAACTATTCTCTGCATATTATTTCTTCTTCGGCAAGTATTTAACACCACCGCGATATTGCTTATTCGGCTAACATTTATTACTCGGCAACCTACCGCTGAAGTCGGCAATCCGACAAGGCTATTCGGTAGCTCTTCCTCCCTTCTCGGCAACCGACTAAACGGTACTACCCAACTTTACAAATCGGCATCGTCATTATTCATTACTCATATTTCATGCTGTGCAATTATTCTATTGTTAAAGGAATTAGGACAATGTAATCTGAATCATGTAACTAGAATGACATTGATGATATTCCGGTTTGTCATTATTCCTCTGCATGTGCTTTAAATCTTTCCAACCATATATATAGCTGTTGTTCTGGGGCAAGGCCTCATGTTCCTTAATTACATCAAACACCCAAGGTAGTTGGTTCACAGTGTGAGTGTAACATTGAAGAATTCCACTAATGGTAGCTGTTGGTTCGATAGATTTCTTTCCTTGATAATTTCAATGTATCTTGCTCACTGTCAATAAAAATCAATGGCTGTTCTCATGTTGACCTGCAAAATGGTAATTATGCAGATACATGTTCTTGTATTTAATTTGGATTCATTGATTTTGCTCATGTTTCTACACCTATTCCAGTTAATTTAAATAGTTAGGATTTGGAAAATCTTCTTCTTCATTGAGTACTTGACATGGATGACATGAGTATTTTATTCAACAAGCTATAGTTGGGTTTACATCATTGCTCGGCCAAATAATTCGGTGGTGTCGCGGTAGTGCCGAGTCGCTACCGCCTTGAATCTCTATAATTCTCGGAAATATCACCACTGCACGGCGCTACTATCACGGCATATCATATTACCGTCTCGGCTTCGGAAAGACTATTCGGCTTCTATGTTGCTTATCAACTTACTTATGGTACTCGGCAAACATCACCTCATATTGCTTATCCTCTGCGATTCGGTACATCATTCGGCCTATTATCAACTGCATATTAACACAACTATGCATATTCGGCAACCACCAACGAACCAACTTACCTCCATAGGCCCAACGAACAATTCGGCAATTTGATTGGCTTACTCGGCATATTATCAACGAGGAGTTTCGGCAAACCTATTGACTTATTCGGCAAATTATATTTTCATCCAGGCTGCATGCATATGATCAACTCGGCTTATCACTTATTCGGCAAAAATTACACCGCCAACATTTCTTGTTCGGCACATTCTTTGACTAGCGCAATATTCCGCATCAAATAATCGGCAACTTTATGTCTTATTCGGCACTAATATCTCGGCTCAGAACTATCATCTTGGCTTGCCGAAATTCACATCTGAACATATCAGAGGATTCGTATCGGCTCAAAGGGTCCAGACCCACCAACCCGAGAAGTCAAGAAATAACCAAAGTATGCCGAAAATTGCGATACGGCTCACATTTTCTGACAAACTGAAATTTTCGAAGCTGTCAAACTCAAGTTTTGCCTATACCAACGTGAAGTACTCATTGAGACGATTCCAACGCAACAAACCGCGTCAAAATCGGAGCTCAAACGAAGCCGTACGGGCCATTCAAAGTTTGCCCAGAAAATAAATTCATTCGCTGGAGAAGATGATCCAGCAAGTTATGAAGAAATAATCATGTGCTTCGCGGTCGCATTACGCCCTGTTGATCTAAGCCGTTAAATCTATTTTGGCTACAATTACGCCATCAGAAGACTGATCACAGCGATCCAATAGTCCTTTCCAGCTATCTGACGCATTTCGAGTCCATCCGTACAGTCAGAATTTGCAAATTCAGCACAAAATAAATATATACATATATATTAAATAAATAAAAATACAAATAAATTGCAGATTTGATTCCGATATCACCAAGCACCTTACTTTGTCTCGGCTTCATTCTGATATTGCCACAGCACCGAACAGGGGCACGGAATCCGTTTCAAATCATTATCGGCCTACTCGGCAATTTTGGCCCAAGTCAATTTTATTCCTTTCGCCTAACAAATCTTATTCAAAAGCAATGGGGCAAATATACGATTGGACAAGAAGCTCAACTCCACTAAATTGGCAACCACTGCCGACCAAGTTCTTAGCAAACCACTGCCGACACACCGCCGACCAAACGATTGGCACAATCGCCGGTCCAAGTGTAAACGGACACCGATGTTCTGACACTAGTTACTCGGCAGTATATCAACTTTACCCGGCAAGATTATTCGGCAAAGCAACATTATTTGTCAACTTTATGCATCGTCAAAATTTATGCAGCAACATTGGCCACAGTATTCGGCAACTTTATTCACCTACCAACATTATTTGGCAAAACATTTGCCCACTCGGACATCAGTCAATTTTTCGCTTTCCAATTGGGGCACATCAGCCGATCATCATCTCGGCACCTATGATGCATGTATACTCGGCGAACTTGGTACAAACACTACAAGGACGATTACTTGAGTTACAAACTTCCGCCCCCTTTCTACACAGCTTCAAGCAAGCGCTCGTTTTGAGGCAATACATTACACACTTGGCAGACAGCAGTTTGCATATTTTTGCACGCCGTCATTTTACCAAAGCCGAATCTTCCTTGCAACATAGGGCAATGGGAATCTACATTCCTTCCGACTAACACCTGTCATTCGAAAGCAATGGGGCAAGTCTACCTCGGAATAAACGCAAACCGAGCAACTCGGCAATTACATAGTTGGCCTCATATCTACTTGGCAATTCCATATAAGCGGAGCAATATTATTGGTGATTAACACGTCCACCTTATTCGGTACAGGATACATTATTCAAAATCCTTGCCACTCTGGCACTTGCCACTTGAAATCAGCAAAAGTCTCCGAGTACAGTGCAATCTTCGCACTCGGCACAGAGCGCCGTTAGCAAAAGCCTACACCCTTGCCCAGGGTTATAATACCACAGGTCTACACCCTCACCCGGGGGTAATAATACCGTGGTCCAATTTTTGACTGATATATCTACCTTATTTAATCTATCTTATTTGGTTCAGGTAATCATTTCCGTCTTCGGCCTATAGAAATATTTCTAGCTCGGCATAAAAGTCCATATTTGGAAGCAATCTTTGCACTTGACAAAACACTGCACCCATGCCCGGGGGTTATAATACCGTGGCCTGCACCCATGCCCGGGGGTTATAATACTGTGGCCTACACCCGTGCCCGGGGGTTAGAATACCGCGGCCTACACCCTCGCCCGGGGGTCATATTACCGCGGCCTACAACCCTTGTCCGGGGGTAACAATACCGTGGCCCAACGTTATGATTTGTTTGTATTCCTTTCTGGGTTTTAGCTCAACCCCCCTCATCTTATGATCAACATATATACATTTATACATACATTCAAGACATAAGTACATTTATACATACATTCAAGCATGCATGCAGTCATCTATTCATATATTTTATTCATTTATCAAAAGTATTCTTTATCAAAAGTATTCTCATTTATCCAAAGTATTCTTTATCAAAAAACCTAACAGCTATTTGAACAGCGTAACTTGGCAAGAAAAAACTCTCATTCCTTCTACCGCAGACAATGAAAGTTTTGGGGCAATTGTGGGAGCCAGAATTTTATAGGTACCAGCTTATTGGGCCTAACCCAAACAAGGCTTGCTAAAGCCCCAACTATTGGGCCTATTCGGCCCACCCCCGTCTATAAAAGGAAGGGACCTCATAATATACAGGTATGTTCTCTTCTCTCTCGACACAACACACACCCCTTGAAATGCATATACTATTTCTTCCTTCATACAGGGACTGACTTCATCATCGGAGAGTCCCCGGCCGGCAACCCCGGTTGGGTGGCACCGACTATGTTCATCATTGCAGATCTACAGGGGTGAAGCTCTTCTCTTCGTTGGATCTCCACAACATCCATGTGAGGGGATATTTCATGGCCTCACAGTACCCAAGTTCCCGAGCCAAGGCAACTTTGGTGATGACGGACACATGGCCTTTGGCACCGAGTCAGGGTTTCCTAAATTTCCCAAAAATAAAATATTTAGGTGGCGACTCTGTATCTGGCAAAGCAGTCCATGTTTGGCACTTCTTTCAAAAAATCTGTTTTCAAAACGATTTGCCAGATTTGGACTCTTTGGTTCAAGATTGAGAACCGTGACATTTGAGTCCTTCGAACTGTAGTGACCCAATATCGAACCAGAACGGGGGGGACTCGCACTCCTTTCCCGGGATACGTTCGGGGACGTCTACAGTTTCTGGCGACTCTGCTGGGGATTTAGAGAACTTGACTCGAACTCATGATATCTGGTTTTGACTACACATTGTGTGTTTCTTTTCATTGCATTTGCATTGGTGCGCCTAGGACACCGTGTTTGCCATATGCCATTCCCGAACGATTTGCCGGAGGCTTGTCTTGTCAAGGCATGTCCATAAGACTGATCGGCTCTGGGCTCTGACAGCATGGGAACACAAACCCCGGTTTTACCGGGGCACCCTTTTTGACCATTCGACCTAGTGCATATTCGGATCCATAGTGACCATTCCAAACTAGGACAGGTTGCTTACCCGATATAGGTTGTTTGAAACCGCTGCGTGCGTAGTGAAACCCTAGCTCCTGACAAAATAGGACAGGGAAACCCTACCCCAACATAGGGGTGTTTGGCTCTCACTTATCTGTTATGTGCTTTTAGAGTGCGTCTCTACAGGAATGCATGTATCAGTTTGCAAGTTTGGGCATCGGGCCTGCGGGCACCAGTATCGGTATTTTAGGAATCAGTTATCTGCGGGTATCAGATTCAGTTTTGAGGCAGAATTTGGGGCAGAATTCAGTAGAGGGCACAGTCATCCTGCTAGGCCCGTATCTGTTTTGGTAAACATCAGGCTGAGATGCTGCATGTTTTCTCTTTTGCTAGGTAGTCTTGGAACCATAGCTTCGGAAGGCTCCAATATCCCCTGAGGGTTATTAGACTTGTGCTGATAGACTTTGTCGGGTCAGAGATTCAGTTCGAGGGCAACCAGTGTTCTGTCGCTGAGGCAAGGCAAAGAAGGGCCAGACAGGGCTCATTGGTTCATCTGATCCGACAGTCACCAGTCACATCATCAGTAGACCCGTGATGGCACATGGTTCGGAAGAATTTGTGGCCGTGATAACAGCGCCAAATCAGGGAAGTGCCATGCAGGCTGAAACCAGTGTTGAAACGCAGCGCCCATCTGGGGCATCTGCCTCACATCCAGCTTTGGGACCCCAGCCGAACTTTGACCCACTTCCGCCAGCTGAAGATTTGCAGGGTCCGAATCCTCGAGAAAGTTGACCCAAGCCCGAGTTTTCAGGCCCCTGGTGCAGCTTAATGAGAGGCTTTATCCCCTTGATGCTAATGACCTCGATCTGACCGCAGTGAAAATTGCAAACCTTGAGAAGCAATTCAAAAAGGCACAGGGCCTTAACTCCATTCCCGACATTGAGGATGGGCACACCGAGTCTGCTGTCCGGCTCCCAGACAGATTCAAAATGCCACATATTGACCGTTTCGACGGGTCTGGGGATCCAATGGTACATATCCAACTTTTCTTGGATGTCCTAAAGCCGATGGGTCTGACTAAGCCACAGAAACTCTCTCTGTATGGAAGAACTCTGTCCGATGTAGCAGCCACTTGGTACGCTAAGTTGGAGGACAAAGTGAAGCAAAACTGGGAAGAATTGGCTGAGGCCTTTGTCGATCAGTATTCCTACAATACCCAAGTTGAAATGACCATCCAAGAGCTTGAAGCAACCGCCAAAACCCAAAAGAGCCTTTTTGGAAATTTGTTGCGAGGTGGAGAGCAAAGCAGCACAGATGACAGATCGCCGCCCTTCTGAAAGGGATCAAGTGCAAATGATGGTGCGGAACCTCAAGCATGATATGTTGCAGAAATTGATAGTCGCTCCGTTATTCACTTTCAAAAGTCTGCATGAACTGGGGGTTCAGGTCGAGAATGCGTTCAACAGTGGGATCATTCCCAGAACAAGGGAACCGACAATGAGGGTGATTTCAAGGAGTACCAATGCCAGAAGTAGCACTATTCCCGAACCCACTGAAATCGAGACAGTCACCACAACTAACCCTTTTGCCAATCCAAGCCTGCAAGTAGCCGACCCAGCCCGAGCTCAGGGCAGAACTTTCACCCCCCTCTATATGAGCTTGACTAGCGCACTAAAACTCCTGATGGAAAGAGGGCATCTCAAAACCCTCGACCCTCAACCTCTTCCTGACCCACTCCCGGCCAGACATAACCCCGCCAAGTACTGTATGTACCATCAGCAGCGCGGTCATGGCACCGACCGTTGCTACCGCCTTCGTCATGAGGTCCAAAATCTCATCGACCATCAGACGATAGCCCCACCTTCAGACCCCAATGACCAAACATCTCCTGCCTACCTCAATCTCATCCATACACTACCATCCACCTATGACCCCAGCATATACATCACCCCGGCCCATCTACCCAAACCTGAGGTGTTTATCCCAGAAAGCACGGACTTATGCATGATGGGTGCACCTGAACCCCAACCATCTCAAACCCGAGAACCCACTACTTCTGAGTTGATGGGAATGATAAAAGATCTTCAAAGAACTGTGGCCGATCTGGCCTCCGGGACATTGGCTCCATCATCGACCACACCACATACTGGGAATTTCATATCAAAAGGCTCCCCAGTCTTGGGGCGGGCTACATCTGAGGAAGGCCAATCCCGTGGCAAAGTGGAAGTAAGTGGAAAGAACAAGGTAGGGGCAGGCATGGATCCCCATGAGTATCTTTTGTTGGCTGTTGAGGCTTTGAAAGCCGAGGGACTGAACAAAGAGCAAGTGCTCGTAGTTGTTGCAAAAACTGTGGACGGCATTTTCGCCACTCAAGTCGGGGGCAGTTTGAATCAAGGGGCAAGTCGGGAGAAGGGTCGTTGTATCAGAAACGTTCCTTTCAGCTATAATCCTCCACTCAGAAGGGATCAGCAAACCAGGCCAGCACCTGCCAATCCCTTTGCTGGTGCGCCCAGCGGAAATCCACAAACCCAGAAGTACCAACCCCGAGGTCAGAGGGTCTTCCATGCCCTCCACATGCCTTTATCCAAAGCTTTCCAAATCCATGTTGGACAAGGCCATCTCAAACCCCTTGAGCCTCGGCCTCTCCCGAACCCTCTTCCGGCTACACATGATGCTACCCAGTACTGCGCATACCACCAGCAAACTGGCCATACTATCGACAACTGCTTCCGTCTTCGCCATGAAGTACAGGATCTGTTTGACAATGGGGTTGTCCTCCCGCCAAGCTCTGCAAAGTCTATCGGCACTTGATTAGTGAACTTGTGGGGGGATAATGTGATGTGATCGAAGGATGAACCACCTGCGGGCAGCGCTCAGTTTACTCAAAATATGGAGGATGGCACGCACTGTTCTGAGCAATGTGCAAATACCAGTTTTTTTGTGTTTTCTGACTTGGGTATTGGGTCAATTTTGTTGTTTTGTTTTGAGTCTGTCTTTTTGTTTTGAGTCAGTCTCTTTTGTTTTGGGTCTGTCTTGTTGTATCGAGTCAGTCCTATTGTATAGGAGTCGGGTGGTTCCGGGGGTGTTACCTCGGGCGTCACCATTTTGTTTCGCGTTTGTCTTTTTGTTTTGTTTTGAGTCTGTTTCTGCCAGGGAACCAGTTATGCCAACAGATTTTGAATGAAACAGCAGTGATTTTCACGCTCTCACATTTGCTTCTACCGTGTGCTAGGTGTGCCGGGATTTGAATGAAATGGCAGTGCATTCCACCTGCTCTCTTGTGCCTTGAAGTCATTGTAATGACCTGAGTTTTTTAAAACCTTTTGAACACTGCGGTAAAAACAAAGAGGGAGGAATTCCTCGGGTTTTGCAAAACTTTGACCAATTGAGAGAAAGAGAGGCGTGCTAAGCCCTTAATGAATGAAATCATGCTTGTTAGCGTGAGTACTGAGAAGGACCCTGGCTTGATCCAGACTGGTTTCACATTATCTTCAGCGCGAGCGATTTGTCGCTTTCTTAAAATTTTTCAAAAACAAAATGTTTTGCGCGGTCCTGCGAAGACCTGTGTGGAATCGCTCTTGAGATTGTGCAGCCTAGGATCGCTCTCAGCCTCGAGACTCAACCCCTCTTGCTTCCAAACCTCGAACTTGAATTCAGAATGTTCAACGGTCAACTACAATGTGAGGCCTGTGTGGCCAGATTTGAAGCAGCCCTTGAACAAGAGGCTAAGAGAGTCGGATCAAGAAGATCAGAAGATCAGAAGAATCTTACAAAGCTAGAACAGAAGTACCCTTCTACCTAGGGGCGAAAATGTCCGATGTGCTCGAAGAGCAGAAGATGGATCCTTCTGCAAATCGATACAACGGCCACTCTCTTGGATACGGATGGCTTCGAGATCCTAAAACCATTTGGCATGGACTTGTTACACTTTTACCCTTTGAGAGGCTCGCTGGGCCGAAAACCCGGAAGGGTGACCCAGGCAAAAGTTAGAGCAAGAAAAAGAAGAAAAAGAACAAAAAAAAAAAACAAAAAAAAAAATGCAAAAAATATACAAAGAAAAGAAATGTGATGAAAAGAAAACAAAAAAAATGCAAAAAAGAAAAAGAAAAAGGAATGAAAAGAATAGAAAAAAAAAAGAAAAGAAAGAAGAACAAAGCTCGCAAGGTCGAAAACCTGCAACGGGCGCCTTGGCAAAAGTTAGAGCCTAAAAAGGAGAGGTTAATACACGAGTGTACCTTAACCCCGAACTACGTAAGGCTTGATTCCCATCTTTGGAATACGTAGGCAACTTCATTCTGAAGTCCAGCCGTAAAACACTTCAATTTGATTGTGTCCATGCGATGGTTCTGGTCATCTTTGTCTTCTCTGTATCTGAGGATTTGGTTGTGTTTGTCACTCTGAGGACTGACTACAATGCGTCGCGGTGCTATTCAAACAAGGGGCAACTTTCCGTTGCCATTCAGTGTGCTGCAGCGCCAGTCAAACAAGGGACAACTTTCCGTTGCCATTCAATGTGCCGC
This sequence comes from Camellia japonica, assembly GCA_030407325.1. NCBI lineage: Eukaryota > Viridiplantae > Streptophyta > Magnoliopsida > Ericales > Theaceae > Camellia > Camellia japonica. The sequence continues at coordinate 15,007 of JAPPVO010000469.1, read as the reverse complement.
GGGGCCGTTCAAACAAGGGGCAACTTTCCGTTGCCATGCAGCTCCCCTCCAGCAAGGGGCAATTTTCCTTCGAATCTGAGGTTGTGCATCTCGAGAGTGGGTTCTATGCTCGTGAGCAGTGGCCGTTTGCAAAAATAATTTTTGAGAATTTTTACTGAGGTTGACTAATTTTCTCGAAAATTGTTTTCATCTTTTCCCAAAATTGGACCATTTTTTGGACCCAAAAAAGGAAAATTTTCAGTGCTCATAGCCTAACTTGCATGATCTCCAATCAAAAATCGAACAAGCATGTTGATCTAACTCTCATTTTGGTCAAAACTGTTTTAGTAGAAAGCAAAGACAAAAAAAAAATGGTCAAAATGATGAACTAGGGGCACAGTTGAGTCAGGAGTTCTGTCTTTTCCCCTTTGTCAAAATACTTGCCAAGAAGGGCACTCTACCTGCCAAGAAGGGCGCAATTGAAGTTAACAACAAAGGGCTGAAGGCTCTCTCATCCTCCGAGCAACGAGGTATCAAGCCAAGTGCGAAGCACGAACTGGAATGAGGCAAGATATTCCACTCCATCATCTGGACAGATCTTATCACGTCCAAACCCCCCAGCAAAGCGTCATCAACCGATGCTAGCTGCAGATTTGCTACACACCCAGTTGTAGTGCAACCCCTCTGTGGGAGAAACTCACTAACTGCGTGCAGAAGAAGAAGAATCTAGCAGCATGCTAGGAGGAAGAGCCCGCAACTCCCTGTTTATCCATCAACCACCCAGGGGAGGGATGAAAAATGAGAGATTGAAGAATAGAGAGGTGTGCGATGAGAGAAAAAGTGAGAAAAGGGCTTTTTCAGAAAAACAGAGCTTGAGGGCTGAGTGATGTGAGAACCACAAATGAGAAAGGGTGGGAAACACTACCCAGTGAAACAGGCTCTCTGTATACGTCTGTGTGTCGTGTCTTTTGTTTCGTTTGTCTCGATTCCTGCTTTGAGTTGTCTCGAGTGTTACTCGATGTATCTAGGTTGTGCGCCTTTTATTTCCGTTTTGAGTCGTCCCGAGTGTGTCTCGTTGTGTTTAGGTCATTTACCTTTTGTTTTTCTGTGTTGAGACGTTTTGGCTGTGGTCAGTTGTAGGCTCAATACCCGGTTAAGAACCCTTTTCTCATTTCAATTTCAAAAATCGTCCTGTGCTCAGAGTGCTGTGCCATTCTCCACATTTGTGCAAAATAGGATTGGTTCTTTCATAAAGCCGCAGGTTTCAACCCAGGTCACGTCAGAATAGTAAAGCAAGGACCTATCTGAAGCTATTTAGGTTCCGGATTGCAAAGCAAAAGAAAAGAGGGAAAATTTGGAGCATCTTAGCATGTCTCAACTTTAGCAAAATCCGAGACTGCATTCCAGGTGCACCTTCTCAGGCCTTGCTGTTTCTCTGAAGTATGAGTGTATCTCGACCCCAAGTGTAAGCCTGCTTCAAGTCAGAATGGCAGTCCAAGCAGCACCCGAGGGTTTCACATGCAGATGTTATCTCTCGCCAATTTGAATAGGGTGTGCCCCTTTTGAGCTGAGTATGTTGTGAAGTCCTCTAAGAGGCAAATCAGAGGCACCAGAGTACATATTTGATGCTCCTCTATTTGCATAGAATGCGAGCTTTCATATACACTGTTGTTGCATGCGTGCCGCGTATCATTATGATTCATGCATAGAATATGCTTGCTTTCGATTCCGCATAGAATATGCTTTACTTGTTTCATGCATAGAATATGCTTGCTTTCAATATTGCATAGAAAATGCCCCCATACTTGCATAGAAAATGCCCGTATCTTTTGCATAGAAAATGCCCCCATACTTGCATAGAAGATGCATTTTATCGCACTTTCTTGTGCGTTTTATCTCGCTCGCACTGTCTTGTGCACTTACACTTTGTATCTCGCTTGCATTGTCTTGTGCATCTTGTGGTTGTATCTCACTCGCACTATCTTGTGCATTTCAAATCACTCGCGCTGTTTAGCGTATCGCGCTGTTTAGCGCATCGCACTGTTTTGTGCAGTTTATCATTCGCGCTATTTTGCGCACCTCAATCGCACTGTTCTGTGCAGTTTATCATTCGCGCTATCTTGCGCAGTTTGCATTCGCGCTATTTTGCGCATCGCACCGTTTTGTGCAGTTTATCATTCGCGCTATTTTGCGCACCTCAATCGCACTGTTCTGTGCAGTTTATCATTCGCGCTATCTTGCGCAGTTTGCATTCGCGCTATTTTGCGCATCGCACCGTTTTGTGCAGTTTATCATTCGCGCTATTTTGCGCACCTCAATCGCACTGTCCTGTGCTTTGCATATCACATCGCACTATCTTGTGCATTTCAAATCAACCGCGCTGTTTAGCGTATCGCACTATTTTGTGCATTGTATCATTCGCGCTATCTTGCGCGTCCCACCTGCACTTGTTAGTGCATTACATTTCACTCGCGCTATTTTGCGCGTCGCACTATTTTGTGCACATTACTTGCATTGTGCGTGCATTTTATCGTGCTATCTTGCGCACTTTACCTGTATCACACTGCTTTATGACATTCACCCGCCGGCACCGTGCGTGCCAAACTTTCGGAATCACATTGAATATATGTTGTTAGCATATTGTGCTTGTTGAGTTTCTTTCTTTTGCAGGCACGATATTGTATGTACGGTTCATTTGAGGCTGGTACGACCAGACGAATCGCGCAGGTATCGTATCTTCTCCGTGTGAGACGCGACGAGAATTGAATAATTCTCCGCATTCCTAACTACATGAAATGTAGTTGTTGCTTTGCATTCTTGCTTAAAACTGTTGCATTTATTTGCGAATACTTGCTTCATTACAGCTTGCTGCACTTGCATGATCATTAAGTTACATCTGGCTCCGTGCATATCGCTTTGCATTTTGCCCCCTTTGCCTGCGGGCACGCCTGCGGGCACATATCTCTGTTCATCTTGTATGATTGTCTAAGTCTTCGGCCTTGTCAAAAATGGGTCGTCTCTAGGCTTTGACATTCACTCCCGTCACTTGTGACTTCTGAGTTTTGTCAAAGAGGGGCAACTGTAGACACCCCATTTTTGACCGACCTTAAGACTCGGACGTCACCGATTGAGCGCTCGGTGGTGTTGCATATCGTGCTCGTTCAGAAGTCTCAGAGTCGCGGCCGTCAGCCCTGCCTCCGGACTTTCGAACCCTCTTCTGTGCCTTGCCTCGGTTTGCGAACCAGACTCGGTTTCCTTTGTTTCTCTTCCTGAGGGGAGGGAGAGGTCTCGTAAACCATCTCTCAGTGGCCGTGGGCTACATTTCGTGGCCGTAGGCCATTTTGCCCATTTCGGAGCTCGGTTCCCGGTTTTCGGAGCCGTCAGGCCGTGCGCCTCGGTTCGGGACCGCCTAACCATCTCCGATTCCTCCGGTTTTTGGCATACATCTTATTTACTCCCTTTCTAGGGACACTGGGGTCCGAGAGACCCACTTCGTGGCCGAATGCCACTTTCGATGCTTAACAGCCTATTTTCAGGACCCCGAACTGCGTGTTTTGGCCCCCGAGCATTCGTTTTGCATCGGTTTTTGTTCATTTTTGGCAGGTACCTCTGTTTTATCATAAGGAAGGTCACTGGAGGGTGGGAGGCCAGCAATTGTCTCAGCAACCAATTATGCTCTTCTGGCGCCCTCCGACGCCCGTTTTTCTCACTTCCGAGCCAATGTTGACCACCCTAGGAGCATTTTCTTCAAGCCAAAACCACATATTTGTGTTGTACACACATGGGAGGACCCTAATATCATATGGCCGGCCAGTAACTCAAATTGAACCTTTTGAACCCCTCCTAAAAGTGGCCTGTTCTCTCTCTTGTTTTAGAGTTACCAGTTTTGAACCACAGGGTCTTGTTCAGCACACATGGGAGGACACTAATCTCCTATGGCCGGCCACTAATTCATTTGGCCCATTTTGACCCTTGGCCGGCCGGCCATAGGGGGTAGCCGGCCGGCCGGCCACCTGCAAGAAAGGTAGCAGGCCGGCCATGCTCCTTGGGATGTGTGCCCTACAGCTGTGTAACTTTTTCCCCCAAAAGATCTGATTTCGGGGGACTTTTGAGGGACAAGGGAACTTAATCCCAAGCCTCTACACACTTTCACTTGCTTGCTCCTCCATCCTTGCTTCCATACAGCAGCTCCAACACTCTCTCAAGGCTTAGAACACTTGCTTCAAGCATACACACTCATATCCATCTCTATCTCTCTCATTTTTCTCAAGTTTGGTGCCATTTCTTCATCATCATCAAGCACCACCACCACCACTCCATTTCCAGCAGCAAGGGGAGCTTTTCAGAAGCTTAGAAGCAACATTCCTCAAGCCAAGAGGTAGCAAAAGTGTGGTCTTCAAGGGTAAGTTGCCATTTCCCTCTTTTGTAGCATTTTCTTGCCTCATCTCTTAGGCCTATTTTCTTACTGTTTTGAGCTCCGACCTTAACTGAAAGGGTCATTATTTTGAACCATTCTACATGATTGTTGAAGGGTTCAACCCTATTTGAGATCACCATCTTGTACTTGCTTCAATATCATCTTATATGTCACATTTTTGCATGAAATTTCTAGTCTATGAGTGATCTGTTTTCGAGCATAATGTAAACTGTAAGAGGGCCTATTTTGAGCCCCTCTTCAACATTGAAGAAGGGCTCAACCCTGTTTCGGCCCCCTATCTTGCACTTGCTTCATAATCTCTCTTATTTACCGTAAATTTGCATGATTTGTTTGGCCTATATGTAAATTTTTTTTGGAGCATGTCATGAACTGTGAGTAAGCTTATTTTGTGTCCCTCTACAACATTGTAGAAGGGATCAACCTTGTTTGGGGCCTCCATGTTATACCTACCATTATATCCCTCTTTGGCCCCCATTTTTGCATGCCTTTTTAGGCTTATCTAGCTTCTGTTTTCGGCCATCATCAGAACTGGAAATGGTCATATTTTGACCTTCTTGGCATATTTCATGAAGGATCTTTGCTTGTTTGATGAATGTTTGGCCTACTTCATGTTATACCCTCTTATGGCCTATTTCTTGCATGGCATTTTGGCATGTTTGCATACTGATTTGGGGGATTTCATCCACTGTAAATGTTCATATTTTTAGTCCCTCTTCAGTGTTGTAGAAGGGTATTTTTCCATTTGGGCTTTGCATTTACCATCCATTTCAATACCCCACTCTTGGCCCCCATTTTTGTATGCCATCTTAGCCCTACTTGTGATTGCTGTTTGGCCATGTTTTGTGCTGGAAAATGCTTGTCTTGGGGCTGCCTTGCTACTGTATTTTCATTCCATGTCCATATTGTGCACGCATCGCATAGCTATAGGCCATTTTGGGTGCCTAAATTCGCATTTCGGGACCATTCCTTGCATTTGGTCTCATTTCGCCATCTTTCGGGACTGTTTTCCCCCATATTTCAGTGCCGGAATTCCATTGGCATATTTGCATATCATTTTCTATGTCATTTCATGCCTTAATGCCATTGCCTCGGTTTGCGTGCCCGTGTGCACGCATTTCGAGGCACCTCATTTTTCATCTATCGGCCTCTTATGTGAGTGTGGCTGAGGCTCACTCATGTTAGTGTAAGCCCATTTTGCATTCTGTATGCCATTTTAGTCTCATTGCATTCCGTATGCCATTTTCTCGGTTTGCGTGCCAGTGTGCACGCATTTCGAGGCATCTCTTTTTCATCTAATGGTCTCCTGTGTGAGTGTGGCTGAGGCTCACTCATGTTGGTGTAAACCCATTATTGCATTCCGTGCCATTTCATCCGTAGCATTGTGTATGCCCGGTTGTACATTACCTCGTATAGCGTGTATGCCATTCCATGACATTGTGTACGTTAGGATTGCATATTAGCTGCATTTCATGCATATCATGCATATTGCATCGTGTTCGGGATAGGAGTTAGCCCGGGCACGGGAAACGAGGCACGTTTCGCACTCCGAGCGACGGAACGGGTCTCAATTCCCAAGTCACCGACGCTCCGGATTATCCATGATGGAGTTAGGTTTTGTTATCGCATTCATACGCATTCATCCTATATTGAGTTGTGCAAATCGGCTCCTCGACCATCATGCATCGAGATGCGTGATTGGTGGCACGAGGATCGAGGCATGCATATATCTGTGAAATACATTGCTATGCCCCTTTCCTGCTCTCTGTTGCAGCAAAATGAAGAATCAGCAACTTTTCGGAGTCTGGCACGCATTTCGAGAAACATTGCAAACAGAGGCTAAATTGGGCATCCCAATGGATTTCTGCACAAAATAGCCCAAAACATGCATCACTTCATTATCCGGAGCGGAGTCAAGGCAGTCCCTGGCTTGCATGCCAGTTTACAGTTTTTCTTAGTTCATTTGTTAATTAATTAGGAATCTGTATTATTCGGACTGTATATTTATTCGGACCCTCTGCGCGAGGGCATAATTGTAATAAGTGTGGGTGAGTGTGATGTATGTCTTCCAACCCACATCTTTCTTCCTTTTATTTACCTGCTTATGATGGTTAGATTAGGGCATATTTCAATTAGCATACAGTATGACAGCATGTTTGCATCGTTCATCTGTTTTGCACGCACCGGGCTCGGTGCATCATACAAACTGCATTGTATTTCAATTCCAAGTTGAATACTTGTTAGTTGTTGCATTTCATATGCCATGCTTAGAATAGCCGAGCCTGCTATAGTTGCATTCTGCATGTGTTGCATTAGGCATTTCTGTATATTTAGGATCATGCATGGATTTCTAATCGGTTTCTGTTTTAGCTTGGAGTACTCGGTGAGTTTTATGCTTTAGCATCCTTGCATGCGTGTGAGTGACTGCCATGATAGCATGCTTACCATGAGGCTATTTGCTTATGTGGTATAACTGCCTGAATGTCTGTGGGTGGAGGTTGTGTTACTTGAATTGGGACAATTCATCAAATGTTTGTTTTTAAAGCCCACTAGATAGTGGCAAAATCATGTTTTCTAAGCCCACATGAGGGTGGCAAATCCACGTCTTAGCCTACCTGCGGGTAGCACCATCAAACCATTTTCAAACAAACAAACATGAAGTGTTTTGTTCAAATTCAGGCGATCCAGTCTATATTTGTATGCTGTGCGCATCACATAGTAATCTAGGCTAATAACCGGAACAAGAACTCACGATGTTTTCAAAATAAGATATCATGGTTAGTAGAGGCCGGTCTTTGACCGGGCGAGCGGGGGTGCTCACGAAGTGACCTTCCCCAATCGTACCCAAGTTCCCGAGCCGAGGCAACTTTGGTGATGACGGACACGTGGCCTTTGGCACCGAGTCAGGGTTTCCTAAATTTCCCAAAAATAAAATATTTAGGTGGCGACTCTGTATCTGGCAAAGCAGTCCATGTTTGGCACTTCTTTCAAAAAATCTGTTTTCAAAACGATTTGCCGGATTTGGACTCTTTGGTTCAAGATTGAGAACCGTGACATTTGAGTCCTTCGAACTGTAGTGACCCAATATCGAACCAGAACAGGGGGGACTCACACTGCTTTCCCCGGGGTGCGTTCGGGGACATCTACAGAGGGGTGTCCCTCCCCTATACAAGACTTCAAGACCCCTTCACCACCACTGAAAATCCGCTGGATTTCAGTGGTGAGAAGGCCAATACACAAAAGGTTCCAAAGCTCAACAAAGAAGGCACAAAAGGGGCCAAACAAGGCCTAAGAGGGAGAGGTCGACCCCCAACACCAAAATGACCTTAATGAAACATCTTAAACATCAAAAAATAGAACTTTTATCAGTTATACAAAAAGCTCAAAACAGCATCAAAGTAGGTTAAAAGCTAGTGCAAGAATGGGGAATATAAAGTAACTATGCTCACCCTTGAAGAACACTTGAAGAACAGCAACCTCAGGCCCCTTTTCTGATCAAAATCAGCTTAAAAGCTCTAAGAACAACCTCCCAACACCTCAATAACCCAAGTATGGTGTAATACTAGGTGCCTTAGTGCAAAACTAAGAACAAAACACCCTTTTAGGCCCTCTAACACACACAAATGAAGAGAGAGAGGGAGATATAGAGAGAGAAAGTTGTATATATCATATATCTCTAGTTTTTGCTGAACCTCTTCAAAGGAGAGGGAAGGCTCTCTTATATAGAGCAAGATAAAGACCTAAGCTTCTTAAAGAAGCTAAACAAAAGGGGTCAAGCTTCTCAAGGAAGCTAAGGCAAAGGGTGCAAGCTTCTTGAGGAAGCTAAGACAAAGGGTCAAGCTTCCTCAAGAAGCTAAGGCAAATGGGGCAAGCTTCTCCAAGAAGCTTAGAACAAAATGGGTGCAAAGGGTGTAAGTCATCCATACACGTGTATGGAGGACAGATCTGTGTGCTCCAGCTGGCACAGCTGGCATGCACAATGCCTAAAAAAGGCAAAAAAGAAGCCCCGGCCAGAAAATTTGGCCGATTGACTGAATCAAAGGCCGGCCGACCACCAAAGGTGCCGACCGGCCATCACCAATGGCCGGTGGCAAGAGAGCATGGCCGGTGACATCATGCCAAGGCTGGTGGGTTCCAAGGGTAGCTAACAAGCTACTCTCTACCCTCAGAAGCAAAAACCAACAAGTGTTTGGTCCAACCAAGCACCAGCTAGTCAAGTCGAGAGATCCTGAGGCAAGGCGCGCAGCCGAGACCTCCGAGAACTCAAAACGAACACGAACATGGATATCATCGAGCGTTCAAACAGTGACGTCCAAGTCTTGAGGACGGTCAAAAATGGGGTGTCTACAATACTGTGATGGGGACGGTACGTGGGACTTACACTAAGCACCTTCATTGTGGGGTCCACACCAAGGGTGGTGTCTGCATGAGGCGACTTCCCATGGATAATGGAACGGACAAGCATGGAGGAGGTAGGCAGGGTAATGTCCCCCTGACGAGGGCGTCAGGGACTGGCGGCGGTAGCATGTCATGTACCAACTCATTAGGGATGCGAGTTCTACACCAAACACCTTGCAAGCGCATTAGTTTGTGAGCGGTAAGACAAGTAGGGTAGATCCCTATCGCATCTCCTGAGTTGGTCCTTCAGCATAATGCACGGAGGTACACAGTACCGCTCGTGGAGCCGGCTTCTCGGGAGGATGACAAGCGCCCAGTCCGTGACACAAGGCAAGAACAACTTCTCAGAATTGACATGTCGAGTTCACAATTGTACTAAGGCCTCGTTTAGGAACATGTTATTTTAGTAATTTTTTGAATTTTTAGTTAAAATATGAGCTAAAAAAATTAGTATGTTTAGAATGACTTTTTGTCTTTTTACGAAAAGATGTACAAAAGTAGAGAGAAAAGAGAATTTTTGACTTTTTGGTATAGGTTATAGTCTTTTTGATTTTTTTAGTAACTTTTTATCTTTTAAGCTAAAACTATAACATGCCAAACGAGACCTAAGACACAGAAAAAATTATGAATTTTTTTGCACGTGGTTGTGGGTCCACGTGCATGTGGAAAAAAAATCTACTCGCAGTGAGATGATTTCTGAGACTAAATTCTAAAGAGTCGAAATTTCAAAGGTTATTTTTAAGTGGTGCTATATAGTAGGTTCACTCAATCCACTACAAGAAAAAGCAGAATTGGCGACTAAAAAATCCCCTTTCGTCGCTGAAAGTAGCATTTTCGGCGACTAAAATGGAATTAGTAGCCAAAAGTGAAGACTTTTGGCGACTAAAACAATTTAGTAGCCAAATGTATATGTATTGGCGACTAAAAATGTATTTGGTTGCCAATATATGGCTTTTACCGACTATAAAAATTTTAGTAGCCAAAAGTAAGGACCTTTGGCGACTAAAAAAAATTTAATAGCCTAAAGTGAGGCATTTGGCGACTAAAAACATGTTTAGTAGCCAAAAGTGAGGCTTTTACCGACTACAAACATTTTAGTAGCCAAGAGTAAGCCCTTTGGCGACTAAAAAAAATTTAGTAGCCTAAAGTGAGCTTTTCGGCGACTAAAAACATGTTTAGTAGCCAAAAGTGAGCTTTTTGGCGACTGAAAACAACTTTAGTCGCCAAAAGTGGTAATTTTACACATGGAAAATTTATTTTTTAACGACTAAAAAATAATTAATAGCCAAAAGTATAGAATTGGCGACTAAAATAATGTTTAGTCGCCAAAAGTGGTCTCGTTTTTTTTTTCTACTAAATAATTTATTTTTAAATAAATTATGTTTAATAAAAAATAATTATGTTTATATATATACTTTTATATTAATACGGGTTTATGTAGTATATAAATAATATATGTTGCATATATAATCATATGGTGTTATAGAGGTGTAGTGGAAAGAGTGTCTTGTATAAGGTGTATGGTGTGTGGGAGGTTCATGGATCGAAAGAGCAGAGGGGTAATTTTTTTTTTTTTTAGAAATAAGCTTTTGGCGACTAAAATGTGTGGTCACCGAAAGCTTGAGTATTGGCGACTAAAAAAATAGTCGGCAAATGTATAATTTAAAAAAAATAATTCACTATTGGCGACTAAAAATTTAGTCACCAAATATAATTTAAAAAATATAATTGAGCTTTGGCGACCAAAGTTTTAGTTGCTACAGACTTGGTTTTTGGCGACTAAAAGTTTTTTAGTCGCCAATACCTTTCGCGACCGTGTTCCAGCGACCAAACCGGCGACTAAAAATTTAGTCGGAAAAACTTAAAAATCGACTTTTGGCGATTAAAAATTGACTTTTGGCGACTAAAAATTTAGTCGCCAAATATGTTTTTTCTTGTGGTGATCATATAGTGGTAAGTGACGAGCTCACACATAGGTGGAGATTCGAACTCACAATCCTGACACTAGATACAATTTGTCTAGACTTAAAAATTTTATCCTATCAATTCCATGTGTTGTCGTCCAAATAACTAATCCCTAAAAGAATAAAAACTTAACATCTCAATACTTATGTCTCAAAGCATGCAATCACCATCCCACATGCAAGTGTATAGTGTCATGTGATTGATTTTGTGTCTACGAGTTTATTTTGTGAATTGATAAGTTGGCCAGCTTTCATTGCGTAGATGATTCACCATGGTTGTCAGATCATGATGTGTTGTGTGATCAACAAAAATAAATAAATGATTAAAAAGGTGTTATCCTAATTCATAAATGATGGTAGGTATTAACGGATTTAATGAAGTTGATACAATAATTGTTGTCACCTTATTTTCATAAATATATATGCCTGGAAGTGGAGTGTCGATGCAAAGACAAAAAGATTTAATGGATGCTGTCGTGTATGTGTGTGTTTTTTTTTTTTGATAACTAGATGTCTCGATTAATTTTGAGTCTTTAAAATTAACGATCGAACAAATTTTTAATTATTCATCGAAAAGATTCAAACTATAGAACTTGAATTTTAATCTTAAATCTTTATCATTCTACTTATTCAAAAAAAAATAATAATAAAATAAAAAAATAAAAAATCTTTATTATTCGACCAAACACATAGAGTTACAGATTCTGTTGTCTTGATAGAAAACAATTGACTTCGGTATGAGAGGAATTAAATATTTTTAAAATGTCAAAAGGATGAACATCTTGTTGTTTGTGTATGTTTCTATTACCTCTACTTTATGCATCTAATCATGACTTTGATTGAAGCATGCAATTATATACAACAGACTAGGTAAGTGATTGCTTACCCAAGAAAAAGGCGAGCTAAGTGATGCATCCAAGAAGCTACTTATTAAAGTCTTAACCAATAAATAATTGAATTTTGTTAATATATTTTTTAAGGCGCATATGATGGAGTTTAAATAAATTGTATATACTGCATAAAAGTTTGTGTAATAAAAATATATATAATATTTTTACATGCTTAGCATATTTGTTTATGTCATGTTATGTCTATTATTTTATTTGTCAATAAAATATTGACAGAATAAGGAGTTGTTTGGGGTGTCTTAAATAAGTGTATTTTTTGTCTTTTTAGATTAAAAAATGAAGGTTAAAATATGGATGTTTGGTTAATTTTTGACTTTTTATGGAAAAATGTGTAATAAAAAATTGTAAAAATTGATTTGTAGGGAAAAATTCGACTTGAGTTGTGCAGCCGTAATTGTTGACTTTTGGTGAATAGTGTTAATTTTTAACTTTTTGAGTAACTTTTTAGTATATGCCAAACTTGGCCTAAGTTTCATCACTCATATTATATCTAATATTAACAACTAAACTAAAATAATAGAATAATATAAGAAAAATAGATGGCCACTGCATTGCTTATGTTTTTAAACCATATTAACATTCATTTATAATTTACATTTGGGATGACCTAAATAAGTGCACTTTTTGTCTTTTTACGAAAAGATGTGCAGAAAAGTAGAGAGATGATGTGATGGAAAAAAGATAAAAAGATAAAAAATGTGTACTTATTTTGGGTAGCCAAACTTAGCCTTCTTAAGTTCATGTTGAATGTGAATTAGTCAAAAGTTTTTTTGTTATTGGTCAATAATGTAGTGTTTGGAATATAGATTTTGAAAGAAAAAGAAAAAATATGAGTGAAATATAAATAAAATACAACTACATTTTTTATGTCCGAATGTTTGGATCAATTTGCGCACACCTCAATTAATCTCGGAATTCACGTAAAGCGCCCTCTCCATATGAATTAGGCAAATCTCAGACAGTGCCTGCGAGCGTAGCCCCAAAGAGTTGAAAGCACCTAGTGAGAGTTGAACCTGAAATCTGAAGAGAGTGCATCCTCAGGTCCCAAATTGCACCCACTAAGCCAACCAACCCCTTGAAATTATGAAATATAACTACGTTTCATTCACTTTTTCATTTCCCTTTACAAATCCATACCTAAATTCATAATCCACACTTTTTGACTGCTTGTTCTTGGAATTGCTCCCAATGTAATAGACGTTAGTTCAACTTTAGATTTTTGTGGGTTTTTCTATTTATTTATTTTTTTAATGAAAAACAATAAAATGTTCAAAAACACAAAAATCACTCCCCTCTACATTTTTAGAGCCTTTGCCACAACCCTCAATATTCATTCTTTTGCCAGCAGCTTAACTAAGGTTAGGTTGGGACTTTATCTAGTAAAAGAGTGAAGGGTTAGAGAGGCTATAACATAATAGTCTGGGGATTAGGATCAAAACCTCAACCTTCTCTACCTCATCTCTCCAGATCCTTTTCTGATAACCAATCTTCTTATGTGGTTCGGCTCAAACTGCCTACATCCATGTAAGAGAGAGTTTCCACTATAAATAAAATAGAGAATACATGTGAAATGGCCAAAATACTCAAAACCCACACTATTACCCGAACCTCATGCTCAAAAGTAGTTGAGCCCTTGCTAGCCTGGTGCCCATGTATTTTTTCTCTCATCCTTGTATCTCTATTGTTTTTTCTCACTACTCTCTTAATCTCTCTCAAAAAATCCTATAGCCCACATGACTATTTCTAATAGTCTACCCATAAGAATTCTAATTCTATACAATTAAGTAACTAAATCCTACAGATATTAGGTTTCTCAGTAGATTATGAATTCCACTATCCTAACCCAAATACATATATATACACCAACCTAATAACCATATGGGACCCACATTTATCATATGAATAGACTAATCCTAACAAAAACACATAACACATTAAATTATGCAACACCAAGACCTAACAAAGAAGAGAAACCCTGAAAACTAAGAAAATATGAAACTAAAACCTCGACTCGAAAAAAGAAACTTAGTCCTCGATGGAGACCACCTCTGTTACAGTAAAAAATCTTAAAGAACATTCTTGATGTGCTATAGTTGGAACACAAAATTGGTCACACCAAAGTCAAGAGAAGCATTTGACTAGCTTTGTTTTGTTTTTCTTTTTTGGTCATTAATTTTGTATTTGATTGGTTTTGTTTCATATTTCAACTTAGTTGAGATATGGCTTTTAAATCATGATACTTTTGTCTTGGCCTTTTGTGCCTTCTTGATGTAATTTTTGTATATCTTGTACTTTTATTTTGAATCAATAAATTTTTTTTACCTATCAAAAAAATAAAAATAACAAAAGTCAAGAGAAGCATGATTTAGATTTAACCCAAAAAGCCATTCTCATTACTATGAGCTCGGAAAGAAGAACCTAATTGGGTTGAACTTTATTAAACACAAAATCATTTCTAATGAACTAAATCGACCAGAGGATCACAATGGAATCGTTTCCGAAATGACCCCTTTTTTTTTTCCCTAATTGGAACTCATTGCCACTAAGACAACAATGAGTTCTTTGGGAGCCAAAAAATAATATATCAGCTTATTTGGGCTAACCGAAACAAGGCCTGACAATGGGCCTTGCCCAAGCAAGCAAGCCCACCAAACAAATATCTACTATGCAAATATCACACCCACATCTATATAAAAGGAGGGCATCCCAAGGAGCAAGGTATGCCTCATGTCTCAGCACCAAACAACACACACACACTCATCAATTCTTCATCATCTCTCTTTGATTCAAGTTACTAACTTTATCATCAGAGTGTCTCCAGCCGACAACCTCGGTTAGGTGGCGCCAACCATGCTTATCTTTGCAGATTTATGGGGCAGAGCTCATCTCTTTGTTGGATCTTTACAAGAAGAATAAATACGACACCCAAGGTGCTTGGACCAGTGAGCACCAAGGTTAACCAATCTCTTCTAAAAAAGGAGACCCACAACTGCATATTTGGCTTCTTTCTTTTTGATTGTGTTTATTGCTAAAGTTCAAGTATACATATATATATTATTGATCAAACCTTGTTGAATATCAATATTACTTAGAAAGGTTGACGAAACAAGATGAAGTTAGTAGCTCTACAATTGGGTCTTGACTCTCTCTCTCTCTCTCTCTCTCTCTCTCTCTAGAATTGTTCCTGGAAAGCTATTAAAAAAAAAAAATAAATAAACAAAATGTGCTAATGAAGGGGCCGAGTAGCTGCTTCACTACTTCGTACTACCACCAGAATTATAAGATGTTGAACATACTCCAAACCCAAACTCGTATCACATCCC